>JANAVB010005887.1:0-124285 GCA_029216955.1 Iris pallida
TTTTCTTTCTCTTCCAAATTCCAAACCCTATTCTCTTCTCCACAACTTCATTCCAAGAATTCCTAACCCTAAATTTCTTCTCCATTCCTTCAAATCCAATCAATGGCACCCAAGCCCAAACTCTCATCACAATGTAGGTCTGTTTTTTTCCTAATAATGGTATATTTTCTTTTCAAATTTAAAGAATCTTTGTTAATTCTCTAAAAAAAATTGATAAAATAGGTTAGAACACTTTAGGGTTCATGAATGGATTTTTCGAACACGACACATCCTTCATTTTCCATGAAACCCTAATCCTAGAACACGACAAAGGGTCGTTTTGGCCGTTCTGGCTGCTACAATCGCGGTCGTCCACACTAGTACTGAGACACACTGCAGTCCTTATGTGAACGAGGACTGTCAGGCAGCCGACAGTCCTAATATGAATTAGGACTGCAGGCAGGCTTAATAAATCTGGACTGCCAGTGCTCCTGCAGTCCTGAAATAATGCAGGACCGCTTGCCTTCCTGCAATCCTCTATAAATGTAGGAATTTATGTTGTCCTGCTGTCTATTTTTTTATATTATTTACTAACTGTATGTTGTCCTGCAGTCCTGCGGCCGCTCCCAAACGAAAACGACCCACCGTGTCGGCGTGCAAGGAACGCACTGCGGGCCGTCCTCTTGAGAGACCAATAAGAATTTCCGAACCGTTTCCAGAAAGCGAAGTCACTTGAGCGACTGGCCGGTCTCAGACGAAGACACCGGCTCCCCCTACTCGATCAAAGCAACCAACTCCTCCAAGTCCTCCGTCTTCTTCCGATGACAACGTGCCTATTAGCCAACTCCACACACGCCAACTCCTCACACGTGACGGTTACAATGACGGTTTCGGTCCTTCTCAGGAGCCTATTCATCCGTCCGGTTGCTCAATGTTGGTATCGTTTGACAACCATATTGCTTATGAAATATGGAAGAACCCGGTATGTACATTATGTTTGTAAACTTCCATTTAGTCTACTATATATATATATATATATATATATATATGTATTTCATAATTCTAATTTTATCCTGTTGTCCGACATACAGAGGAGATTTCTTATGCTTAGGGCCGTGAGCCACGGGAAGAAGTCCGGGGGCTGGCAGTTTGACAGTTTAGCGGAGGCCGTCCAGAACAAGATCATTCCAACCGGCTTGCAGAATTTGGCTCGATACGTCTATAAGACGATGGACAGTGCTCTCATATCTACCTTCGTGGAGAGATGGGATCCAGAGACCAACATATTTCATCTCCCAGCAGGGAAGTTGACGATTACACTTGACGATGTCCATCAGATACTGGACCTGAATGTTACCAGGCGGGTCATGACCAAGGAAATGTTAAATAATGAGAAATCCCTTAAATGGTATGACAAGATCGTAGATTTTGTCTCAGAGAACCTTGGGGTTGAGGCTACTAGTTTTACAACCCTGCAAAGCTTCAAGAAGTCCTACGGAATTCTTATGTCATATTTGGTGAAGAATTTCATAGAGACGGAGGCCGATGATGATGAAACCGTTGACATTGTGGCCCGTGCGTACATCCTCTTCATACTCGGATCCATCGGTATTCCGGACAAGTCCGGAACCTCGATACATGCTAGGTATATTCTGAATTTATCTGATGTGGATGACGTAGAAGACATCCTGGGGAAACGGTATACTAGCCAATCTTTATCGCGAGCTTGGCATAGCATCCCGTGTCGGTACTAAGACAATGGCTGGATGCCAGACTCTACTCCATGTAAGAAAATTTCTAACCTTTTAATCTCATATACGAAATTTTGTTGTTAATTTGTTGACTATTCATTTAAAAATTGTATAGGCATGGATATACGAGCACTTTTCGATGCTCAAACGGTGTGAGGAGAACCCAAACTATGGCGACCACCTTCCTAAAATGTGTCGATGGAGGCCAACTCAGCTAGAAACTAAAAATTATCAAACACTGGCAACCATTCGAAATGTACTTGATAATTTGGTGCCAGAAGAGGTAAGTAGGTAGCGTAGTTAGCATATTACTTGTTAGATTTCTTTTGCTATTAATTTGTTGCCTATTTTTTTCCCTGTTAATTTGTTGACTATTTTCTTAATTTTTTTCCTACAGATAGTTTGGCATCCATACCGGAATTTACGGGAGAGTAGTCGCCATCTGCAACCAGTAGCTTTATTTCATGGTATGATCACATGCTATGAAATCACGGAGCCTTACATGCCTGATCGAGTACTTCGTCAGTTTGGCTTCGTTTAAACTGTGCCGAAGCGCACATTAAAGTTACTGGAGCCTCCGCGCGGGACCTAACCTTTGAATTACAAACCGGCCGAATTCGACTGGGTTACGGACTTCTACTCCGAGTGGCAACGACATGTGCTTGGGGAAGCTGAAAGACAACGGTGAATGAGATGGCCGACTGCAGCGACGACTACATGCCGTACTTCTTGGCAGTCGGACATCCTAAGTTGTCGAACCCTAGCAAGCCAGGGCCCGTTGCTGTGGGAGCTCTGAGACCTCTTCCTTCCAGAAATGTCTTGTATGCTTCATTAGTGAATAGGGTGAGTTTCTAATTTGTAGTCTTTAAACATTTCAAAGCTTGTAGATTTAATGTATGTCGTGTCATTTACAGGCTACAAGGGTGAAGCAATTGGCCAAATCCCTCCGTCAATGCCAGGGCGACAACTGTGTCACAATCGCCAACGAGATGGAGCGCATTGACAACACTGTCGATTTTCCCTTTATGCAAAATCGGGAGGCGCGCACGAAAGCCCGGCATGATAACTAGTTTGGATATGTGGATGTTTATATTTTGATGTTTAACTTTTTTGGATACGTTTGGATATTTGGATGCTTATATTTGGATATGTTTGGATGTGGACATGTTCGGATATTTGGATGTGGACATGTTTGGATATGTTTGGATGTGGACATGTTTGGATATTTTTGGATACGTTTGAATATTTGGATGTTATTTGGATATGTTTGGTGTTATGTGGATATGTTTGGGTATGTTTGGTGTTATTTGGACATGCTTGGGTTGCTTCTCTTCTGTGAAACTCTCTGTACAGAGAGTTTTAAGTAGGACTGCCAGCTTCTAGGCAGTCCTTCATCATATTAGGACTGCCAAGAAGCTGGCAATCCTAATCCAAACTCTCTGTGTAGAAAGTGTCCAAACCAAACTCTTTTCACAGAGAGTTTGGATTAGGACTGTCAGCTACTTGGCAGTCCTACATGAAGCAAGGACTGCCAAGAAGCTGGCAGTCCCACTTGAAACTCTCTGTACAGAGAGTTTTAATTAGGACTGCCAGCTTATTGGCAGTCCTTCTTCACATTAGGACTGCCACGAAGCTGGCAGTCCTAATCCAAACTCTCTGTGAAGAGAGTGTCCTAACCAAACTCTGTTCACAGAGAGTTTGGATTAGGACTGCCAGCTTCCTGGCAGTCCTGCATGAAGCAAGGACTGCCATGAAGCTGGCAGTCCTACTTGAAACTCTCTGTATAGAGAGTTTCAAGTAGGACTGCCAGCTTCTTGGTAGTCCTTCATCACATTAGGACTGCCAGTCCTAATCCAAACTCTTGTGAAGAGAGTCTTCCTGGCAGTCCTAATCCAAACTCTCTGTGAAGAGAGTGTCCTAACCAAACTCTCTTCATAGAGAGTTTGGATTAGGACTGCCAACTATTTGGCAGTCATGCATTAAGCAAGGACTGCCAAGAATCTGGCAGTCCTACTTGAAACTCTCTGTACAGAGAGTTTCAAGTATGACTGCCATCTTCTTGGTAGTCCTTCATCACATTAGGACTGCCAGGAAGCTGGCAGTCCTAATCCAAACTCTCTGTGAAGAGTCCTAACCAAACATGGCTCACAGAGAGTTTGAATTAGGACTGCCAGCTTCCTGGCAGTCCTAACGTGATGAAGGACTGCCAGCTTCTTAGTAGTCCTAACCAAACTCTGACACTATGTTACTTTGATACATTTTGTCATTGTTACTTTGATACTTTTTGCACACAGGTATACACATATAACACACAGGTAAACACAAATTGCACACTGATACTTTGATACATTTTGTACACAGATAGACACATATAGCACACAGGTAAAAGTGTAAAACGAAAAACATATATTGGACTTCATACTTCAAAATTATATAATTTACTGTATACAAAAGTGGTCCTCCATATACAAAATGTCAAAGTGTAAATTACTCCATATTTAGTCGTTTACGTATCAGTCGATTTTGACGTCGTAGTGGCCAACATGTAAGTCTCTTGGCTCCTCAATCTTCAACAACTTCTTACAATGATTGATTTGATTAATAAAAGGTGTGATCCAGGCGATTGCTTCGACCGGTGCATATTTATACCAAATTGTTGAAGGTGGAGGAATCGGAGAATGACCGATCATCCTTAGTATGACGAAGTGGTTTCCGATTTGACCTATAGTATATAGGTTAGATTGTTTGTGCTCCGTCGGAGGAGCGCACATCGGAAAAAATATATTGTTAATACCCGACGAAATAAGTACAACAGGTATCCTGTACCTATTAGCAAATAAATAACCGACAGACGGGACGGACATGTAGTGGTCTGGCCTGGTAACACTGTCAGTGCAAGGAATACATGTCAACAAACTTCCAACTGTATCTTCGCTTAAGATGCGGAAGTAGAATGGAAGACGAGTCTCTAACTCCTCGTACAGCTCCTGCCTCACCTGTCTCCATCCGTCTTTGTCAGAATAACCAAGATGTCTTGCAAGCACATGAAATCCGCAATGGCCATCCCCCGGGACATCAACAATAGACCAAATGTAACTGTGAATCTCAGGTTGAAATTTGTCAATATACAAACCCAGTGTTTGTCTATCCACGATATCTTCGCTTGGCATGTCCGTTTTCTCCTTTTTTCGACGAATGACAAGCTTGCTCTTCCGTACAGGTGGAGCTTGCTCTAAGCTTCGTTCAACATGCTCAAAGGACGATGGATCTCCCTTAGTTGACTCCAGTCTTCTCTTCTGTGAACTACTCATTCTTGTTTGAGGCCTACCCTTAGCATCATAGTTTTAAAAGACGAAAGGCGCACCAAGGCGCAAAGGTTCCTGGAGCCTGAGGTGCAAGGCTCAAGGCGCGCCTTTTGAAAGCTAGGCACATTTTTTTCTTTATATGTAAAAAAATATCTACATTTAAAAACTTAGCTACATAGAAGTCCAAATTCCTTGAAAATATCACTAATTATAGGCACAAAATTATTCTATATATATATATATATATATATATATATATATATATATATATATATATATATATATATATATATATATATATAAAACAATGTAAAAGCCCATTAGATATAAATAACTCAAACTATATACATATAATATACAAACCACATATATATAAGCCTTTAAATATATAAGTACATTCTAATTTAGAAAACAATCTAAAACCCACAATAATATTAATGACAATAATTTCTACTTTCAATAAAGCCTATAAACTATATAACATATATATAGAAGGTTGGAATATATATATATATATATGGAAAAAGGGTAAATTTTATTCCAAAAGCAACGCAATAATCTTACAACATACAATCATAGTGGGACTCCCACTCATCAGATCCCCATAGCATTTACATCAAACTCTATGTTATGGAGGATGCCTATCGGAGGGGTGACTAGACCCTCAAAGATGCGATGGTTCCGTTCCCTCCATACATGCCATATAGCAGCTGCCAGTCGAACTCGGGCGGTCCGGAACTATTCCTGCCCTCTTTCTCTGCTATCTTGGAGCACAGTGATGATGTCCCCAATCCCCTTTCCGGAGTCACAACCACCCAGCACCCTACTTTGATCAGCCCAGATCTGCCAAGACAGGGCACACTCAAAGATAATGTGCCCTATAGATTCATTCGCTACACTGCATAGCACATACTTAGGGTCTGGAACCGGCACCCCAAAAGCACTAAGTCGATCCCTCGTCATTAGGCGGCCCAGAAGAAGCTTGTAAACACAAAGCTGCATCTTCCGGGCAAGACCCTTGCACCATATGAATTCATAGTCTGTACTCGGAGGATAAGTGCGCCGAATGAAATATATATATATATATATATATATATATATATATATATATATATATATATATATATATATATATGGAAAAAGGGTAAATTTTATTCCAAAAGCAACGCAATAATCTTACAACATACAATCAGAGTGGGACTCCCACTCATCAGATCCCCATAGCATTTACATCAAACTCTATGTTATGGAGGATGCCTATCGGAGGGGTGACTAGACCCTCAAAGATGCGATGGTTCCGTTCCCTCCATACATGCCATACAGCAGCTGCCAGTCGAACTCGGGCGGTCCAGAACCAGTCCTGCCCTCTTTCTCTGCTATTCCGGAACACAGTGATGATGTCCCCAATCCCCTTTCCGGAGTCACAACCACCCAGCACCCTACTTTGATCAGCCCAGATCTGCCAAGACAGGGCACACTCAAAGAAAATGTGCCCTATAGATTCATTCGCTACACTGCATAGCACATACTTAGGGTCTGGAACCGGCACCCCAAAAGCACTAAGTCGATCCCTCATCAATAGGCGGCCCAGAAGAAGCTTGTAAACACAAAGCTGCATCTTCCGGGCAAGACCCTTGCACCATATGAATTCATAGTCTGTACTCGGAGGATAAGTGCGCCGAATGAGGTTGTAGCAGCTCCGAAACTGGAAGATTCCAGTCCCCGAAGCGTCTCCTGGCGGCCCCCAAATCCACCGATCAGCAGGCAAACCGGTATCAATGACTACAGAACTGATACTCTCATCCATCTCCGCAGTATAGCGATAAGACTCAGGCCTCCATTCTCCATCATAGATAATGCGACGACAAGTCAGCCCCCGACTGTCCTCCTGATGCGACGGGGCTCCCATGATATCTAATAGAGATTGTCGATCTATCCAAGGATCCCGCCAGAGGTCCGTGCCAGACCCATCCTTCATGACCCTCCGGATAGTAGATTGGAGAACTGTCCTGTGTTTCAGGATAATCTTGAAAGAGACTGAATGATTGTTGTCAGAGGAACAGGTCCAGAAATTGTCCTGTTTCACATATCTGCTATGCATCCAGTCGGCCCAGGGGGACCCCATATTGATGAATCTCCATGCCAGCTTCAGCGCAGAGGCCTCCCTAATCTACAGCAACGGCCTTAACCCCACTCCTCCCTCCTTCCTGGATCTACAGAGCTGCTCCCAGGAGATCGCCTGCATACCGTCCCTCCATATGAAGTCTGCACACATCCGCTCTACTTTCTTGATAGTGGCAATAGGAAGTAGAATAGATTGCAGCCAGAAATGGGCCACAACCAATATCACCGATCTAACCAGCTCAATGCAACCTCCAAATGATAAACCGGTGGCTTGCCAGCCTTCAACCCTCCGCTGGACATACTCCACCAGATTATGGCAGTCCTGGTCCCGTGCATAGTTGACTATGAGAGGAACCCCTAAATACTTCACCGGGAGGTCGCTCCTCTCAACTCCCAGCGCGTCGGCCCGCTCCTACTTCTGGAGGCAGAGGGAGCTGAAGTACACCCTGCTCTTGTCTTTGTTCATCTGAAGGCCTGAGAGGGACTCCAGCTCTCCCATAATCTCGGCAATCGTGTGCATACCCTCAGTAGATGGTTGGATGAACACTAAGAGATCATCTGCATAAATAAGGTGGGTAACCGGGGGGTCAACCCGCCTGAACAATGGAACCAGTCTCCCTCGATGCACTGCGATATCCATCAAGCATGTGAAGTATTCCATGACAAGCGTGAATAGGTAAGGGGACAGAGGGTCACATTGCATAAGACTACGGTTGCTCTGGAAATACCCATATGGGGTGCCCTGGATGAGGACAGAGAAAGTGGGAGACGTGATACACTCCCGGATCCTCGCTACCCAACGGTCCTCGAACCCCATAGCAGTCATCAGATGACAGAGGAAATCCCTATTAACCATGTCATAGGCCTTCCTCAGATCTAACTTCACACAAGCCTTCTCTCCGTCAGGTTTACTGAATCCCCTCACCATCTCATGCGCCATAAGGTTGTGCTCCGCGATCGATCTCCCCTTGATGAAAGCCGCCTGGTTCGGAGAGACTAAGTCATGCATGATCCCCTCCATCCGCCGGCACATAAGGTGTGTAATTATCTTGTAAAGATAATTGCACCATGCAATAGGCCTGAAATTCGTCAACGATGTCGCTCCCTCCTTCTTTAGCACAAGAGTCAAGAAGGTGTGGTTCAGCTCCTTCAGCAGTTTCCCTTTGGAAAAGAACTCCTGCACCACCTCAAGGACCTGAAACTTCAGGGTATCCCAATGGCGCTTGTAGAATCCACTGCTAAATCCATCCGGCCCAGGAGCGTTATTGGGATCCGCCGTCTTGACAATAGATTCCACCTCCTCCAAAGTAACTGGGGCCAGTAGAAGGCTATTCCCATACGGAGTCACTTCTCTCTTCGTAACTATATCTGGGAACACAGACAGGTAGTCAGTCTGGAAATATAACTCAGAGTAGTACCTGACTGCCTCGCCTTGTATCTTAGCCGGCTCTCCCACCAGGTTGCCATCCACATCAAGAAGCTGGAAAATATGGTTCCTATGTTGTCTAGTCCAAATGACGTCATAGAAGAACTTGGAACATCGGTCTCCATCCTTAAGCCAGGAGCATTTAGCACGCTGGACCGTGCTAATCTCCTTCTGCAGACGCAAGATGTTGACTTCTCCGATCAGCTCCTTCTCTCTCGCCGCCAGGTCTCCGTTCAGCATATCAGATTGCATGTCCTGCTGGATGGTCCGGAGCTCCGCCTCCTTATCTTCTAATGTAGACTTGGGCAGACCCTTCACCCAGCTACGTAAAGCCTTCTTCGTAGCCTTGAGCCGATGCGCCATGCGATACTGGGCCGTCCCCTCCTGATGGCTAGTGAGCCCCTCCGTAACAACCTCCACGTAACCCTCTGAAAGATACCATCTGTTGTTGTACCTGAAGGGATGAGACTTCACGGGAGGCCGAATAGTGAAGCCGACCCTGATGGGGGAATGGTCACTCGTCCCAGCGGCCAGGCCCTCAGCCGACGAATTGGAAAAATGCCTGAACCATTCCACGTTGCCTAGGGCTCTATCCAGCTGGCACGCAACCCTATTGCGGACTGCTTTGTTATGCCAGGTCCATAAGAACCCCGAGCGAGACAGACCCTTGAGCCCCGCCAGGAGGAGACATCACTGAAAGTCATAAAGGATCGGATCAGGAACCGGTCTACCTCCCATCTTTTCCTCTCTGTGAAGCAAGGCATTGAAGTCGCCCATCAACAGAAGCGGCAGATGCGAGGCATCAGCAGCAGCAGCTACCCTGGAAATATCACACTACAGGGTCTCCCGCCGCCGTCTGTCGTTGTGACCATACACCGCACCTAATAAGAATCGAAAGCCACCCTTATTAGTGAAGGAGACGGCTATCAACTACTCCGTCATTAAGATCAAGTCTCCATCCCAAGACTTTGCATTCCATCTGATCCAAATCCGAGCCATGTTACAGATGGCCAAGTTGTGGAGTTGGACCCAGTGAAAAGGGGTCCGACGGGTAAGAGTCTTCTCCCCTTTAATCTTAGTCTCCAGCAGGATAGAGATGTCGCACCTCTCCCTGTGCAAGACCGCACAGATCTTCCTCCATCTCCCTAACGAACACACCCCCCTCACATTCCAGGCGATGACCGGCATTAATTATTACTGGAAAGCGTCCCCTGGACATCACCTGGACTGGTAACTGGTGGCAGCACCACATCCGTCGCTATCATATTCTCCTCCCTCCCTGCGGAGGAGTCAAGGTGGGGAGCTGTCTGGGAGAGAACAAGCGCCCATGCCGGGTTCTCCACACAGAGCGCCTCCCTTTGGGGGCTCTCACGTAGAGGGCATGCCCGTCTCTTCTACTGTAAACCTCCTCCTCAGAAGACCCGCCAACGCCCCTCTCCTCTCTCTCCAAGGCTGCCATGCCTCTAGTAACCATACTCCTCTGTGCCGAGAAGGTAATCATAGTCCCACAAGGGGAGATCGGCTAAGGAGGGATGGTGAGACTCAGTCCCCCGGCCTCCTCCACCGGTCGATCACTCTCCTGCATATAATCCTCCGTACTACCTTCCCCGGAAGGAGGCTCCCTCACCCGAGATGGGCCCGGCACCTCAATAGGGGGCGTAATCGGCCCCGACTGTGCTCCTCTGGACGGACATGTGCTGTCTAGATGCCCAAAACAAGCACACTTCGAACACGCAGGAGGAACCCATTCATACTCGACCTTCTGGTTATAACCTCTCCAAAAGGCACCTCATACTCCAGTATACTCGGTAACTCCCCTCCAGCCTGAATCTCGACGAAAATCCGGGCATACATCAACCTCGATCGAAAGGTTGTAGCTTCATCAGCCTTGATCGGGATGCCGACCAAACTGGCCAGTCGCATCAACAAAGGGATACTCCAAAAGCGAATGGGGAACTCCGGAAAGCGAATCCAAATAGGGATGGCATTCAAGACTTCCCGCTCACATCTCAGATCTGGAGTCCACTCCTTCAGAATGATCAGTCTACCATCAAACGTCCACGGACCACATTGGAGAATCCTAGTGACATCCTCAACGAGCCCAAACTTCACATAGAAGAATCCATTTTCTCTAGCAAAGAACTCCATGCTGCCTTTTAGCTGCCAGACTCGCACCGCATATCCCCGGATCTGTCCGTAGAATGGCTTGCTCCCCAGCACGTACATGACCAGAGTTCTCCCAGAAGGCAGACACCTTCTCGATCTCCTCAGCCAGAAAAGAAGCCCTGAAACCACTCCCTACCTTCTTCGGCGGAACATACTCTATAGATGTTGGGCTTTTCGCCCCCACCGGTTTACAGACATCTGCCCAGGAACGTCCCGCTGGCCGGGGGGGCGTTCCCTGGGCGGCTCCAGTTTCAGGGCTGGAAGACCCTGGGCCCTGGCCTCCCGAGTCTACCACTTTTTCCTTGCCCTTTTCCACCGCGGTCGGCTTGGGACGCCAGCCCACTGACCTCCCAGTATGCGCCACAGGTCCTCGAACGAATTTCTGTGCCCCATTCCCTCCACCGGCCTTCTCCCTGCCAAGGAACGCGACTTTTGGAGGTTCTGCGTGCCCTCCCCCCCTTGCCTTCCGTTTTGTTCCCCCGAAGTCTCGAGACCGTCGTCCATCCACCTCCCTCCACCTGACCCCCCTGAGAACTGGGCCTAGATCCAGATTGGAACCCCGGGAATATGCTTTCATCGTTGGATCCGCCCAGAGCTCCGACCGCCTGACCACCGACTTGCCCACCACCATAGCCGCCGAACACGCCGCTGCTCCGGCCACACAGTAGCGCAACCTTCCCACGTCCGTCTCCTCCGCATCCGCTCCCCAAGCCACCGCCGTCGGGGCCGTCTCCGTCGATGGCGCCGTCTCCTCAGGCTGCCGGCGCGGCTGGCCGGCGCCGTCTCCTCCGCGTCCGCTCCACAGGCCACCGCTAGCCGCGCCACTCCCGACAACGCCCGTCGTTCCACGACCGTCCCCATCATTCCCGCTCCCCAAGCCGACGCCGCCGTCACCACCGCTCCGCCCTGGGTCGGCCGACCCCTGGCCAGGCCGCCGCCGCCTCCGATATATATATTTTGAAATAAGGGTAAATTTTATTCCACACAAATCACAGTAAAGGTATTACAGTACACTATTCTCACATCTTCCTCCCCAGTTAAGGGGCCATTACAGATACATCGAATTCTTTATTATGTAGAATTTCTACTGGCGGAGTAGCCAGTCCCTCAAAGATACGCATGTTGCGCTCCCTCCAGACATGCCAAACTGATGCAGCAAGTCTAACTCGAGCCATCTTGGCCCAACCAGGGTCCATGCCTAGGCGGTCTCTGATCCAGCTGAGGATCCCCCGGATATCTCTGGCACTGCCAACTCCACCCATCGATCGCATGCACTGCTCCTCCCAGATTTGCTAAGTCTACGGACACTCAAAGAATCGGTGGCCCATAGATTCCGCGTCACCCGTACAGAGGACACACTTCGGGTCTGGAATCTGCATCCCAAACCTAATAAGTCTGTCCCGCATCATCAACCTGCCTAGAAGGAGCCTGTATGAACAAAGCTGCATTTTGCGTGCAATCCCCTTTGCCAGATAAAGTCATACTCCGCAATCCTGTCATGTGGAGTCCGAACCAGATTATAGCAACTTTTAAAACTGAATATCCCTGACCCTCCAACCGAACCAGGATCAACCCAACTCCAGGAGTCCGCAGTCTGGCTAGTATTAATAGTGATCCGACGAATCGCCTCTCCAAACTGAGCCGTGAAAGGATATTCCTCAGGCCTCCAGCTCTCATCCCTGATGATCCGACTACATTTCACCCCCCTGCACGCCTCTCTGTCCATCTGTGCACCCAAGATCTCCAGAAGGGAGCCATTTTCCATCCACGGGTCCAGCCAGAGATCAGTTTTCACCCCATCTTTCATAATCCTGCATATAGCGGACTGTAGAACCGGTCTGCATCTAAGGATAGCCTTAAATGAGACCGAAAAATTGTTATCAATCCTGCAAATCCAGAAATTCATCCGCCGCACATATCTGCTAGTCAGCCACTCCGTCCAAAGGGAACCTGCCTTGATGAACCGCCATGCCATCCGCACCCCAGATGCCTCCGTAACCGCCCTAAGAGGTCGCAACCCCCCTCCTCCTTCCTCCCGGGTCCGGCAGAGTTGTTCCCAAGCGATCGCATGCATACCTCCTCTCCAGATGAAATTAGCACAAATGGACTCCACCTTCCTTATGGTAGCTACCGGAATCTGAATCGACTGCAACCAAAACATAGCGATGCCAGAGATAACAGACCTCACCAGCTCAATACGGCCACCAAAGGACAGTCCAGCCGCCTGCCAGCCTTCCACTCACCTTTGGGCAAAATCCACCAGGCTAAGACAATCCTGGTCCCTGGCATAATTGACCGTCAACGGAACCCTCAGATACTTCACCGGTAACTCTCCTTTCTCCACTCCCAGAGCAAGGGCCCGTTCCTCCTTGAGAGTGCACTGAGAGCTGAAATAGACCCTGCTCTTCTCCCTATTCAGCTGCAGACCAGACAACCTCCTAAACTCCTCCATAATATCTGAAAGCGCCCTCATCCCCCTCATAGATGGATGCAAGAATACCAAGAGGTCGTCGGCATATATCAAGTGAGACACCACCGGCTTGACCTGCCTGAAAAGAGGAACAATCTTCCTACTATGCACAGCCAGGTCCATCATACAAGTGAAGTACTCCATCACCAGAGTGAACAGGTACGGAGAGAGAGGATCCCCCTACCGCAGTCCCCTGTTGCTCGAGAAGCATCCATATGGAGTACCCTGAATGAGGACCGAAAATGTGGGAGAGCATATGCACTCCCTCACCCGTGCCACCCATCTCTCATCAAATCCCATAGCAAGCATAAGGTGGCAGAGGAAGTCCCTGTTGACCGTGTCATAGGCCTTCCGCAAATCTAGCTTCACACATGCCTTCATCTCCCCCGGCTTGTTGAAATCTCTCATCATCTCATGTGCAAGAAGACTATGCTCAGCAATCGAGCGCCCCTTGATGAAAGCCGCTTGATTCCGAGACACCAAGCCCTGCATAATCCCCTCCATACGTCGACACATGAGGTGAGTAATTATCTTGTACAGATAATTACAACACGCAGTAGGCCTGAAGTCGGCGAGGGAGGTCGTACCCTCCTTCGAAACCAAGGTCAAGAATGTGTGGTTCAGCTCCTTCAACTTCCCTTCCAAGAAAAACTCCTGCACCGCCTCCAGAACTGAGAACTTTAGCTCACCCCAATGGCGTCTAAAGAACCCACACGAGAAACCGTCAGGCCCCGGAGCCATATTTGGATCAGCCTTCATCACAATATCCTCCACCTCCTCCAATCTCACAGGGGCCAACAGCAAGCTATTCCCATGTTGCGTCACCAGCCTCTTTGTGACTAGACCTGGAAACGTGATGGGATAATCAGTTTGCTGATATAAGTCAGAATAGAACCTGACTGCCTCCTCCTGAATCTCCACTGGATCGCCAACAAGCCTGCCATCGCCATTAAGCAGCCTGGGGATGCTGTTCCGGTGCTGTCTGGCACGGATCACATCATAGAAGAACTTGGTGCACCGATCCCCATCCTTGAGCCATGAACACTTAGCCCTCTGGGCCGCACTAATATCCTGCTGAAGCCTCATGATGTTGACCTTCGCAATCAGGTCCCGCTCCCGAGCCGCCAAATTCCCGCTCAGCATGTCAGACTGCAAAGCTTCCTGAACCTCTCGAAGCTCGGCCTCTTTATCCTCCAAGGAAGACCGCGGCATCTTCTTCACCCAATCCCGAATAGCTCTCTTGACCTGTTTGAGTTTGTGAGCCTTGCGAAACTGAGCCGTGCCCTCCCGAGTATACTGCAGCCCTCCCATAACAACCTCCTTATATCCAGCAGAAATGTATCAGCCATTGTTGTACTGGAATGGCCGAGTCTTCCAAGTGGGCCTCTCAGAGAGACCAACCCGGATAGGGGAGTGATCGCTGGTCCCAGCCGCTAGCCCTTCCGCCAAGGAATTCGGAAAGTAGAGAAACCATTCGTTATTTCCCAAAGCCCGATCCAGCTGACAGGCAATCCTGTTATGAACCGCCTTATTGTGCCAGGTCCAGATGTGCCCAGCTCTCTCCAGTCCCCTCAGCCCAGACAAGAGGAGACACCTCTGGAAGTCGTATAAGATCGGATCAGGCACTGGACGACCTCCCACCTGCTCTTGTCGATGCAGTATGGCATTGAAGTCTCCCATAAGCAGCAGGGGGAGATGCAGGTGCTCCGCCATATGGCCTACTCGCACAATGTCCTCCCACAAGGTCTCCCGAAGCCGCCTATCATTGTGCCTATAAACTGCTCCAAGAATGAAGTGGAATCCTCCCTTGTTAACAAAGGAAATGCTAATAAGCTGCTCTGTCATCAGAACCTGTTCCCCCTCCCAACTATCTCTGTTCCACCGAACCCAGATCCTAGCCATATCACAAAGGTCCAGGTTGTGGATATGCGCCCAGTTTGCAGGCGTCCTGCGAGATAGCATAGTCTCCCCTCTAATCTTCGTCTCAAGAAGAATAGAAATGTCACACTTCTCCCTCTTCAGAACTCCACTAATCTTCCTCCATCTCCCAATGGAACACCCACCACGAATGTTCCATGCAAGGACCGACATTAATTAATTAATGTGGGGTCCCCCTGAACTCCATCTGGACTGACACCCGAGGGAAGTGTCCCGTCCGTCAGATCTATATCCTCCCCCATCCCCGTCCCCGAGGAAGGTGCAAGATGGGCCTGAATCCTGGAGAGAGTCAGGGCCCAGTCTGGGTTGGCCACGGTCTGATCATCGAGCCCCCCTGGCTGGAGCTCCTCTTCCCGTGGGGACGGGGCATGTCTTTTCCTGCTATATACCTTTTCCACCATAGAAGTCTCTATCCCATCCTGTCTGCTTTCCAGGGAACTCATACCCCTGGTCACCATACTCCTCTGGGGCCTCAACGGGACTATCGCGTCCTTAGAACCCGCCTGTCTCTGCGGGGTGATAGTCACGGACCTCCTGGCCCCCTTCATCGAGGGGGACCTCCTCCATCGGCCTGACCGTCGCCGCCACTCCTGCGATGGGACTGGGTGCCACCTCTGGCTCAACTACCTCCATCTGCGCTATCGAGGACCTAGCTGTCTCCGTCCCGCTAGTCCGGCAAGCACTAGTCGAGTGACCAAAGCACTCACAGAAGGAACACATTGGGGGGACCCAATCATACTCCACAGTCTGAGTCAAAACCTCTCCGGATGCCACCTGATACTCGAGAATACTCGGAAGCTCCGTCCCTGCCTTTATCTCCACAAATATTCTGGCGTACATCAGTCTGGTACGGAAAGCCGTAGCCTCGTCCGCCTTGATCGGCTTACCGACTAAGCTAGCTAATATCATGAGCAGAGGGATGCTCCAGTATTTCACCGGGAACTCAGGAAAGCGAATCTAGACGGGAATCGCGTTCAGCACCTCCTTCTCACATCTCAACTCCAGTGTCCACTCCTTCAGGATAATAAGCCGCCCGTCAAAGGACCAGGGCCCTCCTTGAATAATCCTGGACATCCTCCTCCAAGTCGAATTTCACATAGTAAAACTCATTCTCACGTGAGAAGAACTCTGTATTCCCCTTGGGCCGCCATACCCTCTCTGTATAACCCCGTATCTGCCCATAGAACGGTTTACTTCCCAACACATACATCACCAGCGTGTTCTTCCAGAAGCCCGTGACCTCCGCTATCTCTTCCGTCGGGAAATATGCTCGAAGGCCTCCTCCTACCTGCATCGGTGGCACGTACTCCATCGACACCGGGCTCTTGTTCCCCCGGCATACATACATCCTTCCAGGATTTGGGACGAGGCTCGTCTATGCCCGTCAGGGGAGGGGCAGCCTAGGGCCTCTGACTCCCAACATCTCCAGCAATATTCTTTCCTTTCTCCGCTGCCGTCACCTTTGGCCGCCATCCAGTCGCAGTGCGCCCCGGACCTCCTCCCTGTCGTCGGTGCTACTAAGGCCGATGGTAGACCTACTCCCGCTCCTTCCAGGGTCCGTCCGACTCATACCTTGATTTAAGCCCCTCTTCCCCCTCCTGGACGTCGTCTCACCACCGTCGTCCAACCATCATCACCAATCCGGCCATCCCCAACCCCGGATCCCGATCCGAATTCGAAAATAGGTGCATCGGACCCGGATCCCGCCACCGCCGGAGTACCCGCAGGTCCCCGGGCCGCCTTGCCCGCCGCCACCACCCGGGAGGGGTCGCCCCTCCCCCCCCCCCCCCGGCCGTCGCCGGACCCTCCCGAGGCTCTGCCTGCGTGTAAGGGGGTCCGCCTGGCCCCCTGTTTCCGCCAGCCCCCCCCCCCCCCCGCCTGCCGGGGGGGCCGCTCCTCCTCCCCTCTACGAGTGGGTCTGACGGACGGGGAGGAGGGGTCAGCAAAACCCTAGTTTCGTGCGGCTGCTGCATCGCGCGAGAGGTTCTCATATTTTATATATATATATATATATATATATATATATATATATATATATATATATATATATATATATATATAAGTAACTTTACGCCTAGACGCGCCTTGTTAAGCGCCTGGAGCCTGCGCCTTTGTACACTAGGCGCACGTTTTTTTAAGGTGGTGCACATGGCTTGTTCCTAGGCGTTGTCCCTGCGCATTGCTGTGCCTTGCGCCTAGGCGCGCTTTTTAATTCAATGCTTAGGATTGGAAACAACAGACGGCTCATGCATTCTAGTAGTCATCGGGCATGCAATTTCTTGGATTTTAAGCTCAATGCACTCCCGCTCTGCTCCTGCTGAGGCATACCACCTTGTGTGGAGAAGTTTCACTTGTAGCAAAGAGAAGAAATCATCGTCCCTCGTTACCACGGGCATTATAGATAACTGCCTCCAACGTTCATCGACAGCACCTACTGGAATATAAATGGATTGACGACGATATTCATTGATCTCATGTGCACAAGGGAGGCCCAGTGTATGTCGATGTACACACCCACAAACCTCGGGATCAAACCCGACAAACTTCGACCTATCAATCTCATCAAATATTAAAGCCAACGCCTTGTGAGATATCACACACATTAAAGCATCCAAGAGGGCTTCCTTTCTATGCTCATGCTTGACAATATTTAAGCTCATCTCAAATGATGTCTTAATTTCGTTCACCGTCCGGCCTACCGTTAGATGTATAGCTTGCCAAACCGAGACAAAGTTGCCGAGAGATGACCTTAGATGCTTTTTGAATACCGAGTGTGCTCATTCGACACGGTTGATAGTTGTCGTACCGCAATGCTTCACCATATTCGTCCATGCTAAGACGAAATGTTCTTTGTGCGGTTCAAGCCATGTATCTTTGATGTAAGAAATGCATGCCGACAACCTCGCCTCCCACTTTTCCTTGAACAAGTACCATGTGGCGTCGTAACTGTCTTTCGTACAGGCTCGCCATACACAATTCCAGTCATTGTAGAATTCTTCAAAAATTTCCATGTCAAGTTTACCATCCACCTTTCCGAACTTCAACTTACATTGGGATTGAATATTACGATTGACATGCCAAGTGCATAGCAATGTATCCACTTGAGAAAACACAATGCGTATAGCATTAATTAGGGCATACTCTATGTCGGTAACAAGAACAGACGGCTCTCTATGACCGGTGTAAAGTGTTTTAAGTTTCTCCAATGCCCATGTGTAATCTTCAAGTTTCTCACTTTTCATGAAGCAAAAAGCAACTGGAAATATTTTCCAAGTAGAGGTGAAGCCGACAACATGAAAGAGAGGCATCTTGAACTTATTGGTCTTGTACGTGCAATCAAAAACTAACACGTCGGCGAAAGACCTAGCCAAATGTGTGCAATCGGGATGAGCCCAAAAGAGTGAAATGACTTCATTACTCTAGGGATGTCTTCTATGGTACTCAACATAATGATTATCGGCAAGCAACTTCAGCACTTCTTGCATCGCTATTCTTGATTTTGTCTGAATAGTGTTCAAAGAAGATAGGGCGTTGTATATTGACTTCATTGTTGACTTGTTCTTCTCATCTTCATGTCGTATAACAGAATATATTTGTCTCGGTGCAACTCCGGAAGTGGACAAGTCTTCGACTATCTTCTTCTCCGTATTGTTCAACCGTCCGATATACGGATGACCCAATAGTGTTTCGGCAATCTCATGGTTGTGGATTTCATTCTTGACTTCGACTGTCCACTTCGCTTTTTCTACGTTTCTAATATGGATCGTGAATGGACAACCACATTTCCTCGTTCCAACATTTCTTTTCGAAACTTTACTTTGGATAACTGTATCTTTCTTATGGCTTCTGAACACACCACCTCTTTCACATCCAACCACCACAGTTTGTCGTCCCGGGCGGTTTCGGACCAATCTGGATATCACAAGAACTATATTGTTTTTCCGTCCAACTTCTCGGCACCAATGTAGCGCTCCTTCGCTTGATTCAAACCAAAAATCGGTCCAGAATAAATTGTCTACATCGACGGCAATTGAAGGAGGTCCAGAATAAATTGCCTACACCAATGTAGCGCTCCTTCGCTTGATTCGAGCTTGATTCAAACCAAATATCAGACCAATCTGGATAACGTTGCTTCGCTTGATTCAAACCAACATAAAGTTAATAAAACTAAATAACTGCACAAATGTGAAAACTGTAGCAAATAAATAGGACTGCAGACAGTGAGGCAGTCCTTAGAATAAACAGGACTGCAACCATTATGACAGTCCACTGTCTTTACAGGACTGCCACAGAGTTGACAGTCCTGTTTTAGAACTGGACTGTCAACTGTGTGGCAGTCCTCTATAGACAGTGGACTGCTATGGTGGCTGTAGTCTTCTGTGTCACAGATCCGACTTTCACCCGACAAAAAGTTAAAATTTAATTATCAAGAGTGCTTCCGAAGCATCGATGTGTTCTTCGGACGTAGCGGGACGAGAGTCTAGTACATTTGATGACCCGGGTTCTTCCATGTTCATTTTTTCTACATTAAACACATATAATTCAATATTTATATGTGAAATTAATGTTGGAAACTCTAAACATATATTAATTCGATGACATACCAAATGACAGTAGAAATCGATGAAACTATTACTAGAATTTCCACCCACAATCTTCACAAAATTTAGGTTGGGGAATTAAATTTGGGCTAGGGTTTAATTCTATGACCTAGAAATGTTGGTAGAGAAGAAGAGAGTAGAGGGAGAGAAGAAAAAAGTAGAGGGAGAGAGGAAAAGAAAAAAAAAAGTTGGTATTTATACTTTTTTGTGGGCTAGTCCCAAGCAAAGAAATTGAATGGCAAACTTGTAATTTTTTGGAAAATTTTGGGTTAGCCCCAAGTAAAAAGTAATGTGCTCTTAGAATTAGCCTATAATTAACATCCTAATCTTGTTATGTCTCATAGGCATATTTTGGGCTTCACTATTAGTGGACTTGGGAAGCCCCTACATAATGTTAAATATTAATGTCGTAGGTTGTAGAAAGCCATAAGTGATCTCATGAAAGAAAGCCCAAATGACAGGCCGATGTACCAGAAGAGCATCCATATAAGAGAAAAGGAAGAAGAGATATCTTAGGATTGTTTTTCGATGAAAATGAAGGAAGCAAAACTTGTAACGTGGAAAGATTACAAAGAACACTTCCAATGAAGAGGGTTTACAATGAGATTTGTACGAGTAGATTCTGTGGAAGTGTGCCAATGAAAGTTTGGTCAACGCACAAACCTATGTCGTTGGAGGCGACGTCTAGGCACGCCTAGGCGACCCAGGCATACAGGTAAATATGTCGAGTCACCTTGGGTTAATTCTCCTGGTTGTGGCTATGGTCGCCTAGGGTCAAATATATATGCGCAACAAAGAAAAATATATATGCACAACAAGGAAGTGTCTAAGTTCCTGAACGATGTCTAGGCGCTCCTAGGCGAGTCGGGAGGCATGTCGCCTCGTATTGCCTTGAACAACATAGTCGTTGACAATCCGACGACGAGACACGGGTCTTCTTCTACTCTGCCTTGTGAGATATCAACCGATGGATTCCGCTCAGATACTTTAGAATCCTTGTAGTTGACAGAATCTCTAGGAGAACTCTCCGAATGACCATTAGGATATTCGAACCCTTGTTAGTATAAGGACTATATTCTCAAAAAAGAAGAAAACAAGTAGCTTGTGGGAGCTAACACATTAAAGAACAAGAGAAAACATGATCTCTTGCTAAACTTCTCGCAAAAGGAGAGGATCACTCTCTCTCTCTCTCTTTTCTTCAAGGATGCAACAACCTCCAAGAGCTCAATCTCTAAGAGTTCCGACTCCCAAATTGCCAACCCCTGAACCGGGGGCTATTTATAGAAACAGTCAGAAGGTATGTTGCACAATAAAAGCTTTATCAGGCAAAGCTATTGGAGCCCGAGTGAGGCTAATGCAGGGCTAATGACAGGTTAGCATGTCAGCCTGCAAATGACACCTATTGACATGCTAACCCATTAGGTTGTTAGTTTTTGACTAGGGATTATAATGGATCCTTAAGACCCTGCACGTGAATACGTCGGGATTAACGTCTGCCAATGCCAGTTAGCCGTTTAGCAAGGCTAGCTCGCTAGCCTGCAAGGCTATTGACATGGCCAATGATAGCCTGCAAGGCTTAATGACAGCATGCTAGGTTAATGATAGGCTAGTATGTTAGCCTGTCAAACTATCCTTTGAAGGAACATTATGGAACCTTAAGATCCCGTACGTGAATAGGATAGATTTAGCGTCTGGCAGCGCTAGGAGGTTGCGATTTTGGCGGAGCAAGCCAGTTGGCTATGAGAGCTTGTCAGTACGGCAAAGCTAGCTACTTTTGGTTGTTAAGCTCATCCGTACGACGGAGCTAGCCATTTAGGCTAAAATCTTGCATGTTTGGCGAAGCTAGTTGTTTAGGCTTTGTCCAACTTTGCAAGTGTTGCGAAGTTATCCTATTTTAGGCATGTGATGTAGCATGGATTCCATCTCCGAATCCATTTAGGATTTTTTTTTTCTTTATCTTTTTAAAGAGTTGATAAAAGTTATATTTCTTTTAGGAAGCTTATTTTGACTCTCTTTTATTAAGATAAGTTTTATCTTCATTTGAGAGGGTTTTATCTTTATTTGATTAGGATTAGAATTTTATCTTTATTTGATTAGGATTAGAATTTATCTTTTATTAAGATTAGATTATCATAAAAGTCCTATAAATAGGCACCTTTTGTATGCAATTGAGGAACAACTTTCAGTTAATAAAATTCTTCTTTAAGTTCTGAGAATTGTTCTCACATTTTCTTGGTCGTGGACTCGACTGTTCTGTGGATTCGGAAGCCCCTCGCTTAAGGTTTTCCAGTAACCTTCGTGCGGACCCCTTACAAGGCCATTTGTCGGAGTTTTTGTGGCACCGTTTCACTCTCACCAAACAACGGTGGTCCAGTTATCGTCATCACCGATCGACTTGGCCATTGCCAAACACGAAGGTAAGCCCGTTCCGCTATTACGCTGCGTCAAGTGATATCAGAGCAGTCCAGTTATCGTCATCACCGATCGACTTGGCCATTGCCAAACACGAAGGTAAGCCCGTTCCGCTATTACGCTGCGTCAAGTGATATCAGAGCCACAAGATCCAGGATTCCAAAACCTTTAGGAATCCTTCTTTTTCAAAAACAAAATTGGCAAAATCTGTCACACACAAGAAGTTTGATGACTTGTCAGGCAACGTTGAAATCTTGTCAAGCAAAGTTGATACCCTGTCAGACAACGTTGACATATTGTCAAACAAATTTGATGTCATCTCTGACAAATTGGACAGAGTACTAGATTTTTTTGGTATCAAATATAATGTTGCAGTTGATTTCACGGGAATACCACACACAGAGACCAGAGGCACAAACGCTCGTCCTACTACCAACCGTCCACAAAAGGGACTCGAGTGTGCCCACAACAGTTCCTCCCTCAGATCACAAGTTGACAAAGACGACGAGATTGAGAAGAACATATCAAAGTTGGATGAACCCATTGCAGATCATGATCTAAAATCTTCAACCCCTCAAGAAGATATGAAGTTGCCAGTTCCTAATCAAGAAACATGATTAATTGAAGAGAATGACATGATAATCTTCGGTGAACCATTGCAAAAGCAACGGAGATAAATTCTTCAGCCCATCAAGAAGAACACCCAGGAGAAGACAAGGTCCTTCCCAAAGAAGACAATCAAGCACATGGTGCAAGGTCTCCACAGATAATTCTGGAAAGAAATATCGGCAAAAATTTACACGACAAATAGAAATTTTCAATGAAGTCAACCAGCCCATCCGTGCACCTCAAGAATTATGTTTTGAAGCCTTTGATAAGAAAGTTCGTAGTAATCTACTTTGACGATATCTTGATTTATAGCAAGAGACAAGCTGATTATCTGAAGCACCTCAGAAAAGTTCTCAATCTTCTTCGAATTAAGAAGTGTAGCTTACTTACTAACCAACCCATCTTCTTGGGATTGTGACTAGCCTCAATGTTGATGAAGAGAAGATTCGAGTAATTCGTAACTTGCCTACTCCAAAGACAATGACTAAAGTTCAAAGCTTCTATGGTCTCCCCAACTTCTACCGACGATTCATCCGCAACTTCAGGGCTATCATGATGCCAGTGACAGAATATATGAAGACATGCAGATCTCCTCAACCTTCAATGTCGTCGATCTTTACGAATATTTTCCAACTGGCGAACAGTTTTACTCTGAGAAGAACTCGGGGACGAGTTCTTTTGAAGCAGAGGAGACTGATGTAGCGTGGATTCTATCTCCGAATCTATTTAGGATTTTTTTTTTCTTTTGCTTTATCTTTTCTAAGAGTTGATAAGAATTCTATTTTTTATGACTCTTATTTTGACTCTATCTTTTATTAGGATAAATTTTATCTTTATTTGACTAGAATTTTATCTTTATTTGATTAGAATTAGAATTTTATCTTTATTTGATTAGAATTAGAATTTATCTTTTATTAAGATTAGATTATCATAAAAGTCCTATAAATAGGCACCTTTTGTATGCAATTGGAGAACAACTTTCAATTAATATTTTTTTTTTAAGTTCTAAGAATTGTTCTCTCCTTTTCTTGGTCGTGGACTCGACTGTTCCGTGGATTCGGAAGCCCCTCGCTTGAGGCTTTCAAGAAACATTCGTACGGACCCCTCACAAGGCCATCCGTCGAAATTTTTGTGGCACCGTTTCGCTTCACCAAGCAACGGTAGTCCAGTTATCGTCATCACCGATCGACTTGGCCATTGCCAAGCACGAAGGTAAGCACGTTCCGCTATTACGCTGTGTCAGCATGTTTAACCCACTTTACACTTGGATGGATCGTTTGGGGTTCCAACACCCCCCCCCCCCCCCCGGGGACTTGTAGGAGCCTAGCGGCTGACGGGTTGTCTGGAGATTTTTTGTAAGTGCCAACAAAAACCCTTCAAAGTTTTCGAACATCTGCAATTACACCGTTCGGATTTCGAAATACTTTGAATTACTTCTAGTGTACTATCCATTTGAAGTAGTCCGTCTGGTTTGTTGGCAGCAGTGCAAGTGATTTTACCAAAGCTCGACATCGTTTAGGTCAAAATTTGACAATCTGTAATCGCACGGTGTCTTTGAAAGCTTATATGAAACTTGTGATCTGCTATGGACGCTTATACGGCAAAGCTTTAATGTTTTGGCGACTTTAGGATGGCAAGGTTGGCTTTCCAGCGAAGCTACAACGCGGCTAGCTTCGCCGTTTCCAAACAATTTGCCTTCGTCATTTCGACTTTTTCCAGTTTGTCCGGAGAAGCTAGTTAGCTTCACCGTTTGAGGCAATTCTGCCTTTAATCGATTAGACTTCCGACAGGTTGTCCAACAAGGCAAGAGTGTTATGCCTATAAAAAGGCACAATGCTTTCTTGGAGAAAATCTCTTTTCCGCACTCTTCTTCCTTCAAAGAACGAAGAACTCTTTCTTCTCTACTTTGAGCTCGGAGCAATGGCGTCCAAGCAGCAATCGAAGGGGAAAGAAGTCTCAAAGACTTCTAGAGTAGACGAGACACGTCCTACTGCGACGTCATGGACGGTGGAAGTGCCCCATCACGTGCAGGGTTTTGATCCTTTGAGATTTGTCTTTCGAAAAGTCATCTATGGCTATTGTTTGCCGACTGTGATGGTTGACGACGAGACATTGTGACCTCTAGGAAGAGTTTGTCTCCCTTTACTGCACTGATAAGGTTTCGACCCTTAGAGACACATCAATAATGTTTCGACCCTTAGAGACTCTCTGTTTGAAAAAACATTTAGCGCTCGTTTGGATCAAGTTTTTGTATTTCTAGGAATAGGTTTTCAATTCCTTTCCCATGGGAAAGGAATTTAACATTCCCATACCCATGTTTGGTTAGGTTGGGAATAGCTAGTTCAAAAATTTAAAAAAATTCATCTCCATATTTGGTTTACAAAGGGATAGAAATATTAATTTATTTAGTTTTCCTTTAATACCCTTTCATTAATTTCATGATGATTTACATATTTGGGATAGAAGTTAAAAATTTAAAAATAAAAAGAGGGTATAACCGTCCAAACAAAATAGCCAAACATCATTCCTAGGAAAGCAAATCTATTCCCAAGGGGGGGCTTGGGAATAGCTTTCCCAAGTCAATGGGAATAGCTTTTCCCCCTAAGCCCCTCCCATTCCCTCCTCATTCCCAATCCTAAACATACCAAACATGGGTAAGGAAGTCAAAACCCATTCTCAAGCCACAAAAACTTGAACCAAACGCCCCCTTATGGCTAGATCTGCCGACCACGGTAGTCAGCAACAAGGTTGCTATGACCTTGGGAGAGTTTGTCTCCCTTCATTGTGCCGAATGGAGGTATCAGAAATCGAAGGATTTCTATTTTGTATGGCGAGGCTAAGTCCCCTGTCTTTCACCTTCACCTATGGCTAAGCTATCGATCTGGCGTGGTTATGGCCTGGGTTTTCGTTAGCCTCGCATACGGCGAGCCTACTGTGAGCATTGCCTACGATGAAGATAATTGGCGAAACTCTTGATGACTTCACATTTGATGAACTTGGCGATGCTTTTAATGACTTACTAAATGATCACAAGAAAGTCATTAGTAAATATAAGCATGGAAAATCAAAGGCTATGAAATAGAGATTCATAATCTTTCTTCTTTACTTGATAATGTTAGAGACACTCCACCTACGGAAGTCACTGATGAGGTGTCCAAGCTTAAATTAAGCTTACATGATGCCGAAACACTTATTGAGAAGCAAACACGTGAGATCTCAGCACTCAACAAAGAGCTTGCTGAAGAAAAGAATAAACACAAGATCTCTATTGCTAAAATTGATGGTCTGAATGCAAAGTGCAATGAACTGAATGCTATCTCTAAGAAATTAGAGATCAGATTGGGAAAACAGGTTGCTCAACCTCAAACCCAATCTCACAGTCACAAAACACACACAAAACACCAGACCACTCATAATAGTAAAACATGTCACCCACATGCAGACCTACTCATAACTATTATCCTGCTACTGCACATAGTCAGAACAATTATCCTGTTGCTACACAGTCACTATCCTGTTGTTTCACATCATTATCACCATACTGCATATAGACATCACTATCAACCTGCTCCTAACACAAATAGGCATGCTACTTGCACATACTGTGGATTACATGGTCATATCTCACCACAGTGTAGAATTAGGAAATTAGTTGATATTAATCTATATGCATGGGTACCGAAGACTAACATTTCAGGACCTACAAGAACTTGGATACCAAAGGTCACATCTACTCGTGATGTAGGTGGACCTTCCTTCTTCAACTAAAAGCAAATGGATTCTCGATAGTGGATGCTCGCGACATATGACTGGAGACGCAAATCTTGTCGCATCACTATCGATGAAGAGGGAAGGATATGCATCCTTCGGTAACAATTTAAAGGGCTACATCATAGGTAATGGTACTATTGATTATCCTCCTTCTCCTATAATAAAGGATGTTTGCTTAGTGACCGAGTTAAAGCATAACCTGCTCAGTATAAGTCATCTTGCTGATCATGGATATGATATTAACATTGGAAAGAATAAATGCTACATTTATGATAGGTCAACTGGAGACGTTGCTTTTGAAGGGATAAGAGAAGATAACACTTATATTTTCTATCTTTCTAGAAATACTAACAGTGCAGGAAGATGCCTCTACGCCCACAAGGATGAAAGACTTTTATGGCACCAGCGTCTTGGTCATGCCAATATGGATACTATATCCAGGCTATCGACAAAGAAGCTAGTAAGAGGTCTGCCCGACATCACATTCAAGAAGGACACGGTATGTGCCGAATGTGAACTGAATAAGACAACCAAATCTTCATTTAAATCCATAAACACTGTAAGTACTACTAGACCCTTGCAATTACTGCACATGGACTTATTTGGTCCCAGTAGAGTAGCCAGTCTTGGTGGCAAACTCTATGCTTTTGTTATTGTAGATGATTTTTCAAGATTTACTTAGGTTTTCTTCCTTACAAACAAAAGCGATACTATTTCAGTTTTCAAAATCTTTGCCAAAAAGGTCCAAAACGAAAAAGGCTACATGATTACTCGAATCCGAAGTGATCATGGAGGCGAATTCGAAAATTCTGATTTTGAAAGTTTTGCGAAACAAATGGTTTTGATCATGAGTTTTCTTGTCCTAGAACTCCTCAACAAAATGGTATTGTGCTGCGGAAGAACAGGACTCTTGGCGATATGGCTAGAGTCATGTTAAATAAATTTTCACTTCCGAAATATTTTTGGGCAGAAGCTGTCAGTACAGCTTGCCATGTTTTAAATAGGGTGCTTATGCAACCTATTTCGAAGAAAACACCCTATGAACTTTGGTTTGGTAGGACTCCTAATGTCTCTTATTTTAGAGTGTTCGGTTGTCGCTGTTTTATCCTAAATATCAAAGACAACTTAGGCAAGTTTGATGCCAAAGCTGACGATGGTATTTTTCTTGGCTATGCTGCCAAGAGTAAGGGATATAGAGTGTTCAATAAACGCTCAATGATTGTAGAAGAATCTACTAATGTGTCTTTTGATGAGGAAAATAGTACAGCGACTATCCCCGACGATAATGTTGAACCATCAACTTCCACACCGATGAATACCACCTCGAAACCAATTCTCTGGAGGGCTTACCGAAGTAGTTCGAGTTCAAGCCGTCACACCCAAAAAACATGGTAATAGGTGAGGTATCACGCGGAGTAAGTACTCGATTATCTTTAAGAGATTCTATTACTAGCACTGCTTTCATTTCGCAAATTGAGCCTAAAAATGTTTTAGAAGCTTTTAATGATGAATTCTGGATTTTCGCTATGCAAGAAGAACTCAACCAATTCGAAAGAAGCCAGGTCTGGGAACTTGTTCCTAAACCGGCTAACCATTCGATTATTGGTACTAAATGGATTTTCGTAACAAAGTAAATGAAGATGGTTCAGTCACTCGCAACAAAGCACGTCTAGTAGCTCAAGGATACAACCAAGAGGAAGGTATCGACTACGATGAGACGTATGCTCCAGTTGCAAGACTTGAATCCATTCTGATGCTTTGTGCCTTTGCAAATTTTCAAAATTTTAAACTCTTTCTAATGGATGTGAAAAGTGCTTTTCTGAATAGTTTTATTAAAAAGGAAGTTTTTGTAAGACAACCTCCTGGTTTTGAAAATTACAAATTTTCCGACCAAGTTTTCAAGCTCAAGAAAGCGCTCTATGGCCTCAAACAAGCCCCCAGAGCTTGGTATGAATGCCTAAGCAATTTCTTACTAGATAAAGGTTTTTCAAAAGGAAAAATTGACACTACAATTTTTATCAAAACTTTTCAAGACACCATTCTTTTATTTCAAATTTATGTTGATGATATCATATTTGGGTCCACTAATAAAAATCTATGCCAAGATTTCGCTAAGTGTATGCAGAACGAATTTGAGATGAGCATGATGGGGGAGCTCAATTACTTCCTCGGACTGCAAGTCAAACAAACTTCGCAAGGAACATTCATCAGCCAGTCAAAATACACAGGATATGCTGAAGAAGTTTGATCTTGACAACGTCAAACCAATCAGCACTCCCATGGCTACTACAACCAAGCTGGAACCTGATAAAAGCGGCAAACCTATTGACCAACGTAAGTATCGAGGTTAGATTGGTAGTCTACTTTACCTAACTGCTAGTCATCCCGATATCATGTTTAGTGTTTGTCTGTGTGCTCGCTATCAAGCTAGTCCTAAGGAATCACACATGTCCGCCGTTAAGCGTATCTTTCGATACCTTAAAGGTACTGTTACAGTGGACTTGTGGTATCCCAAATCCACATCCTTTGACCTTATTGGTTATTCGGATGCTGATTTTGCGGGATGCAAAGTCGACCGTAAGAGTACGAGCGGCACGTGCATTTATTAGGCAAGGCTCTAGTCTCATGGTTTAGCAAGAAGCAGAATTTTGTCGCACTATCCACAACAGAAGCTGAATACATCGCAGTTGGTCGTTGTTGTGCACAAATTCTGTAGATGAAGCAAACCCTTGCAGACTACAACCTATCTTTTATGCACATTCCTATATTCTGTGATAACACTAGCGCTATCAACCTTACTAAGAGCCCTATATGTCACTCACGCACGAAACACATTAAAATTCGTTATCACTTTTTGCGTGATCATCAACAACACGGCATTATAAATTTAGAATTTATTGACATTGATCATTAGCTGGCAGAGTTCTTTACAAAACCACTATCCGAAGAGCGATTCAACTTTCTTTGTCGTGAATTAGGAATTTTGGATGAAACGGTTATTCATTTAATTGGCCTGTGTAAATATCGATTATGTCATGTATCTTTATGGTGACTTTGCTATGGGTACAAGCCGAAAGGGTCCTTCTGACAACAAGGCGTAAAAGCCTAAGCGACACGGTGCACTAGTCTTCGGACTACCGCTAGCTGGGATCCGGCCCCTACAGCTAACCCATGGCAGTTTCATCGTAATAGTCGTTGTCATAAATCTTTGTTTATTATATGGTTTAATTTCATTATTAACTTAGTTAATTCAAAATTTTCTACATTCAATTCCATTACTTCCATTCAAGGTTTCTTTTTCAATCATATTTTTTTATTTTCATATAACATTTGCAAATCTTCCATCTTTGTCAATCCATTTTTTCAACACTTAGCCATTTTTTTACCTGTTTTGAGTTCTGGCCTCAGCACCCAGAACTCGGGCCGAACTCTGCCTCACACAGAGTTCGGGCCGAGTTCGGTCTTCTGATTCCAGAACTCCCAATTGCTCTCAGCCTTCCATTTATTTTGATCCAATGGTCTAGATTAAACCCGACCAGCCGACCCTACCTTCATATTTTCGGGATTTCCTTCTCTTTCTTCTCTATTGCCACCTCTAAAACCTCTCCAAGTTCATTCTCTCCAAAACCTAACCCTAGTTCTCTCAACTCTTTGCTCTTTCACCCTCAAAATTCAAGGAGCTTAGGTTTGGAGCTATCCTCTTCCATATTCTCCTACTCTTGTGAGGTATACTCTCTTCTTTTCTTCATTTCAACTTTCAAATTCTTATCATTATCAATGACACCTAAGTTGTTCAATAGGGGAAAGAGGGCTAGAACCGAGGGTGCTTCCTCATCTAACCCTCCTCCTCAAGATGTTCAATCCATTCATCCACTTTTTAGTCCACCACCACCTCATGACCCCAACACGTTCAATGAACAAATTTTTGTTTCATTGGAGGCTTCCAATGAATGGTTCAATGACTTTCGTTCTAGGAGTGTGTATGCGGGTCATCCTATCAATTTTACTATATTTTCTCGATATGACTCATTGTTTCATGACTTTTGTCTAAATGAGTTAGTATCTACATCTTCTCTTATATATTTGAATGCTATCCGAATGTTTTACTACAATCTCACTTTTGACGACACGAATCTATTCTTGTGTCGCCGGAATCGACATCTCTTTTGATGATTTTGAACTTGCGGAATATCTCGAGATCCCGAAACCCAATTCCTGGGAGAAACTTGTCGATCTACGCAAGTTTCAATTTTCCGATGGTTCGTCCCTTGAGAGTTTCAAGGATGATTTGTGTACTCCCAACACTCGTCCACGCAAGTTACTTGCTAAATTCCTTAACCCATATTTCTACGAACTTTATCGTATCGTCTTCTCCACGATCTTGCCCAAAGCATGATCGACTGATGAAGTTTCTTAGTTTGAGATCTCTGCACTCTATTATCTTCACTTCTATCTCCCGTTTAACCTTCTGCGCACTATGATGGACTGGATAATTAGTGCACGGAAGAGGCCTCGATCATTAGTCTATGCCTTTTATTTGCCAATGGTCTTTCGTGCGTTCAACGTTCCTCTTGATGAGTGCCAGTTCCTTCCAGCCCCTGCCTATCTGTCTAAGGCAAGGCGGCTTCTAGCAGCTGTCGAGTCTCATGCTGAGTCCAAGTATTCCGGGTCTGATGCTCAGGCTGATACACCTGCTCTTGGGCAACCTGCGCCCGAGCCACCTGCTACTCTCGAGTCTATCCAGACCATGCTACGCGATCGTTTCATATTGGAGGACGACCGCTGGACCCAGCTCGATTATCGTACCACTTTGCAGATGAGTGCCATCAGTAACTCATTGCATGACCTCCGGTACACCATGTCTCGGCATTCCTCTATGCCGCTTCCTATGAAGCGGGATCCATCTCGTGCCGGTTACCGTATCGATGACCCTTGGGTCATGCGATATCTGGATCCGGATGCAGCTTTTGTGGATCCTCGTCGTTCTGATACTGATCCTTCTGACACTGCTGGACCATCTCGTGCTCCATGACGGATGTGGTTCCATACCTGCTGATGTTGCTGCTGATGATCTTCTTTAATTTTATGCATTACAGACTTATGCTTATGTAGTTTGATTTTCTTGTATGAGCACATTTTCAGTTTCTGTGGATCTTTAGATTTTATCTGCAGTTATTATATTATTATTGTGTGCTTGCCAGTTAATCCTCTATACAGTCTTCTGCCTGTCTGTGTTGTGTTCATTTTGATAAATGCCAAAAAGGGGAGATCTATTTGATATTTATATCCCTATCATATTGTGTGATATCTGTGTTTTGGAGAAGATAATGTATATCAGGATAAAGCACATTGGTTTACGGGAAAGCTATGTTTATGGGGGAGCTATGATTACGGGGGAGCTACTGCATTCTATGCTTGTCTACCCCTTTCAACTTGTGTCCAGGTATGAACATTGAATATACAAATATCATTTTTGTCAATTATTAATATGGGGGAGATTGTTGACCCAAACTGGATCACAGTCAACCAAATATTAACAAATTGACAATATGATACTTGTCATAATTCAATATGACACATCAAGACAGAACTCAGTGCAAGACGGACGTCGTCTCTCTCCTGTAGCATACTCGTTTTCAGAGTCTGTACTATTTTACATTTATTGAGTCTAGCAATATGTAAACTGAGTAGCACTGGATATTCTTGGCTTACATCTTATTCCTAAACAAACCCAAAGCTCCACTAAACCAAAACCAGCCCACAAAGCCCATCTGAACATTCTGTCCTATGGAGACAGAGTTCGGGCCGAACTCTGCCCCACACAGAGTTCGGGCCGAACTCTGTCCTCTGATTTTCAGGACCCTAATTTTTAGGGTTTGTTGTACGCTAGTTGTCCAACGGCCAAAAATTTGAATTCATGACACAGAATTCTGGCCGAATGCTGCCTATCCCTACTAGTATAAATAGGCCTTGAATTCTCTCATTTTCAATCATCCAATTATCTCTTCTTCTCTTCTCTATAAGCCTCATACAAGCCTTAACCTTCTCATCTACTAGCCACAAGCTTCCTAAGCCTAAAAGTGCTCAGTGCTATTCAGTTAGAAGTTTATGCAAGAGTCAAGAAAGTCGCTTGGAAAATTCCAAGCATCGCCACAGTGATCTTTGTAAGAAGTTGACGTGCTCTTCTGAAGAAAAGGCACGGGGTGTAACTACTATTTCACAAATAGTAGATTTAATCCTGAGCTAGAGTTCTCAGGCCTGGACTAGTCCTCCACGAGGGAAACCAGGTTAAAACGACTGTGTTTGCGTATGCTCTCTTGATCTTTTTATTTCCGCATTTACTACTCTGATTATTTACTGTTGGTGAAAAGAGTTAATTTTTATTTGGTCATTATTGTTATAAACTCTATTCACCCCCTTCTAGAGTTGCCTATCTGTTCTTCACATTCTACTACCGGAGGATCTCTGTTGTAGTGCAGTGCATATGTCTGAGTTTTCTTGAGATATCTCATTACCCGTTTCACAGCTTTCCAGTGCTCAATGCCTGGGTTGCTCGTGAACCGACTCAGCATTCCCACGGCGAAAGCTATGTCAGGCCTTATGGCAGTAGTAGCATACATCAAACTTCCGATGACGCTTGCATACTCCAGCTGCCTGACGCTTTCCCTCGAATTAGGCTTCAACTTCATATCACATGTAAGGCGTATCGATCACTGGAAAATCCTGATACCCGTAGTGTGTGATCATCTTATCAATATAATGAGACTGTGACAACGCCAGTCCAGTTTCTGTCCGAATGATCTTGATCCCGAAGATCACATCAGCTTCCCCTAAGTCCTTCATGCTGAACTTGGTCGAGATGAACTTCTTTGTCTCCGTGACATAGCCCATATTCGTACCTAGGATCAGCATGTCGTCCACGTACAGACAAACGATTACACCTCTTCCATCAGCGAACTTCGTGTAAACACACTTGTCCGTCTCACTGACCTTGTAGTCATTTGACCTTATGACCTTGTTAAACTTCTCATGCCACATTTTGGGAGCCTATTTAAGACCGTACAAGGATTTCATCAACTTGCAGACTTTGTCTTCAAGACCCTTGACGACAAATCTCTCTGGTTGTTGCATGTAAGTCTCTTCGGTCAGCTCGCCATTCAGGAAAGCTGTTTTTACATCTATCTGATGTATCACCAACTTATGTATTGCTGCGAGAGCAATTAACATTCTAATTGTGGTCATCTGGGCTACTGGAGCATACGTGTCGAAGTAGTCAATCCCCTGCTTCTGAGATAATCCCTTAGCTACTAGCCTAGCCTTGAACTTGTCAATAGTTCCATCTGCTTTCATCTTCTTCTTGAAGATCCATTTGCATCCAATGGGTTTCGCTCCTTCAGGAAGATCAACCAACACCCAAGTGTTATTAGAGGTGATTGAATCAATTTCATTGTCTATCGCCTCTTTCCATAAAACAGCGTCTCTGGTCTTCCTCGCCTCATCATAGGTAAGCGGATATGCTTCCATATGGTAGGTGACAAAGTCATTTCCGAAGTCCTTCGGCCTCCTCAATCGCTTAGTTGACGGCTCAGCGAGTTCTGGTTCAACAGTTGTTTCAACTTCTTCTTGGACTACGTTCTCATTGGAAACTTCAATTTCCTGTGCACCATCATTGTTCTCCAGAATATCCGCAAGAACAATGTTCTTGTGCCTTGCAAATTTATCTTCAAAATATTTTGCGTCGCGAGATTCAATGATATGATTTGATTCAATATCAAGAAATCTCTGAGCATCACTCTTCTCGATATTAACTCAAGAAGATCGTCTTCGTAGTCCTTGTCCCGAGCTTCTGAATCTTCAGATCTGGGAGCTTCATATATGCCAGACACCCCCACACTCGAATGACATTCAAGTTAGGTCTGACTTTGAACCAGAGTTCATGAGGAGTAACGTCCAAAGTTGCATGCGGCACTTTATTCAAAATAAAAGTGGCTGTCAATGCAACTTCTCTCCAGTAGCATTTTGGAAGACCCGCAGTCAACAACATTGAGTTTATCGTTTCTGTCAACGTTCTGTTCTTCCTTTCTGCTACTCCGTTTGATTGAGGAGAATATGGAGCAGTAGTCTCGTTGATAATTTCATGTTCTTTGCAGAACGATGCGAATTCATGAGACCGATAATCTCCGCCTCGATCACTTCTTATTCTCTTGAGTTATTGTCCAGTTTGCCGTTCAGCCTCGGCCCTGAACTCTTTGAACTTCTTGAACGCTTCGTCTTTAGTCTTCAGCAGGTAGACGAACAGTATTTTGAGAAGTCATCAATGAAGGTTATGAAATACTTCATCTCGGCCTTTGTAGAGAATTGTTTGAAGTCACAGATATTGGAGCGTACGAACTCCAGAAGATCTGTGCTCTGATTAACCCTAGGAAAGGGTTTCCTTGTGATCTTAGTTTGAGCACACACTTCACATTTCTATCTTACCCCCACATTTGGAGATAAGTCCTAAACTAGACATTCTGTTTATTCTTTTACAATGAACATGTCCTAGTCTATTATGCCACAACTCAAGAGTATAAGAATGAGCGATTGCATTAATTATATTATACTGATTTACAAGCTGAAGTTTAAACATTCCTTCGGTATAAAACGCTTTCTCGAAGTATGTTCCTTTAATAGACATCACCATCTAGCCAGCAATGATGTCCATCCTTACGCCTGCGTTACAAAGTAGGCCTCCAGAGATCAGGTTCTTTGCGATAGCAGGTACATACTTCACACCTTGAAGCGTCAGAGACTTTCCTGAAGTCAGCTTCAACACCACCATCTCGATCATTTGCACTTCAGCTTGTGCCTGGTTCGCCACCATAACAACTTCAGAAGTTGGTATGTATGTGGTGAATCATTCCTTGCTCGAGCAGACATAGCAGATGGCACCAGTGTCTACCCACCAGTCAGAGTCAGCCCCCACCGCAGTGACCTGTGCAATCATTGCAATTACGTCAGTAATCATGGAAACCTTACTAGGCTCACCTTGCTCTGATTGTTTGGGCTTGGATTTGCATTCACTCTTGAAGTGGCCCTTCTTGCCACATTTGAAGATGGCCAGTTGGGACTTTGGCTTCTGTTGCTTGAAAGAAGTTTCCTTTACTTTCATATTATTGAGGTCATTCTTCTTGTTGTGGGAAGCCGTCTGCTTCCCCTTGGATTCCTTTGTGTGGACCAAATTGGCGTTAGCCATCTGTTTGGACAGAGCGTCCACCTTTAGTTGAGCCCTCATCTGGTCCTCAACATAGATTTCTTGCAGGAGATCTTCTAGACTGATTTTCAATTTCTTTCTATGCATATTTGCATAGAATTTGCTCCAACCAGTGGGGAGCTTGGAGACGATCCCTCCAACAACGAACTTGTCGTTGAGGGGCATCCCCTCGTCTTCCAATTTTTGACGCAGCTTCAGAAATTCTTTCACATGAGGCAGCATTGTCTTCTCATCTTCAAAGAGCCACTTGTGATATTTCTCAACTATAAATATCTTGTTCCTGTTCTTGTCATCGTACAATTTTTCCAGAGACTTATATCTCTCTGGTAATAGTCTTCTTAGAGTATGATTTTGCCAGGGAGTCCTCTATAGCATTTAGAATCAGTAGCCGACAGAGGCTATTTTCCCTTCTCCATTTGGTCTGATTTTTAGTAGCAGCAGTAATTGCGGCTGCAGGCCCAGTTTCTGGAACATTTGGTTCTTCCTCAGTCAGCACGTAGTCAACATCCGCAAGTTGAAGATTAAGGCTAACCTTCCTCTTCCAGATTTGGTAGTGCTCTCCATCGAATTTCTCTAACTTGTTAAAGTTGGAATTGATGAGAGCAGCACGAGAGTTTTCCATCTTGTAAAATCTGCTTTGAGATTGCTAGTCCCGGGGCGTGATTTTTCGATGGAAAACTGATTTTGGCAACACTTCGAAGAAGGTGCACGACAGAGATCCTGGAGGATTCTGAGAGAAATTCAAATGTAGCACTTCGAAGAAGGTATAAATGAATTCGTAGCAGCAGCAATGAAAATACCATAAACAGTTTCTGATTAGATCAGAACTATACTCGTTCAGAACGAGTTGCAAGTGAATGAACAGAATATAAAAAAGGATGGAATGAGGAAACAGTCTGCTGGGGTGAATGATCACCGGCGCTCAAAGCTAGATTCGCCCCACAAGATCAGCTTCCAGGAACCAGCAAGTTCGATGAAGAACTTCGGAACACTCTGCTCTACTAACTCCTCAGATGGCGCGGACTCGTTCTGTTTCTCTTTTCTCTGCTCTTAACTCTGGAAAAATTTCGTAAGGAAATTATGAACCGTGTACTGAGAGAGAGAGAAACATATATAGGCGCGCGCAGTAACCGCCCGGTATACGAAAAGTTCGGGACGTTGGAAAAACTGTCCCAGAACGTTATGTAACCGTTCAAATCGTGCACAGACACGACTGCGCCAATTGGCGCACAGCGCGCGCCATCTGCGCGACCTGCGCCAATTGCGCTAACTACGCCCGCGCGTACTTGCGCACAACGTGCACCGTGCGCAAACTGCTGCGCCAACTGCCATGCCATTGGACAGCGGCATCTGGCCGCGCCATCTGGCCACGCGATCAGGCCGCGCTATCTGGTAACGCCAACTGGCGCGCGATCGGACAGCCGTACAGACGCGCGAACGGCTGCGCAGAGGCTCACGCAATGAGTACAACTTAAGCGCATTATGCGCCTAGCGACGATGCTGACGTGCAAAGTGCAAAGTGCGCAAACAAAACGCCACATTACGCCTCATGAGCCCGAGTCCGAGTCTGAATTGCTACGGGGCTTAGCTCCAAAGGAATAAATTCCAAGAGCATTTACAAAAAGCATTAATGCTTCATTGTTGATTTAGCCTTTTTCCCATTAGAAAAACACCCCCACATGGCACCCATGTGCCTCTCCACAACCACATGTGCATCTCTCAACAAGCAAAACTTATATAAAGAGATACCAACCATTTGGCCTAGGCAATGTGGGACTATGTTTCTAGTGCTAAAGGCCAAAACAACAACAGAACATAACAGCACACGAGCTTGACTTGACTCGGCTTGGTAAAACCTCGGACATGGCTCGATTCAGCTTATTTAACATTGCAAGCTTAAATATGGAACTAAACTCGACTTCCATAATGAGCTGAGCTTGAACATATGAAGGTCCTCATGTGAGTCCGTGAAACAAGCTTAGCTTGTGAACAAGATCGTGTTGAGGGATGATTGGTGTTTCCCTCCAAATTGCATACATAGTACTTGCCTCGCAAACAAGTTCGGCTTAAGAAGAAGCTACTGCTAGTGTCCATATATAAGAAGCCCAACCAAAGACCTAATGGACTTTATATTCAAGTCAAGCGGAACAGCTCGTGAGCTTCATATTGGCTCAGTAGCTTTGAGCTCAAGCTCAGACAAACAATTTTAAGCTTGTACTTGGATCAAATAATTTCAAGCTTAAGATAGACATCATCTCAATAATTTAAGGCCACGAAGACAAGTTTGAACATGCCAGAAGTTGTCTCAGCTTGGCTCTGTTGTAGCACTAGCAACTCTAGTAAGGGATGTCATGGCCCCTGCTGGCAATCAAATAAAAAATTTCATAGAATGTAGGAAAACCTCCTGCCATAGTCAGGTATAAATAAACTTTATGGAAATGCATCTACAGAATAAATTACACACAAAAGTGAGGGCAACCATGGCCCCTCCTGGCCCCCCACCACCACTGCATAATCTCACCATGCTCTCAGTTTTGGGAACGTGGCAAACAGACAAGTGTCCAACAAAATGAAGGTGGTAGATGCTTATTAAGATCAAAACACCAAAATGCAAATAGAAATCATCATCGTTCCCTCTACAGAGTCATTGGTCCTTGAACTCGTCTTAGCACAGAAAGGGGGTGAGGATTTGGCGGGTGCCAAACACAAAATTTTGGGTAGGCTTTAAAGTTGTACCTTATTAATAGGAAATTTGTCAAATCCTAATAATTGGTATTGAAGTACCTCAATTCCATAGAAATCTCAATATGATGTAAGTACTCCACTATTCTAGATGAGTATAAGGCTACTTTGCGTAAGCCAAGGGTCACATAGAAAGCAGCCAATGTTTATATAGGTAAGTTCCTCGATCAGTAAAAAATTACAAATACTCTTCCCAGATTAGTCTGGCTAGCTCTATGACAGAAAGTACATATAAACTTATAACGAAAATCTCATAATAGAAAAGTAAATTTTATGGTATAATTATGTTTTGATGATACTTACGTTCGCTCTATGGCCTTGAATCTTGCATGAAAATCTCTAGGAACACATCGTACATCAGTCAACATTATATCGCCTTCCTTCTATCATAAACCAAAATCACGCTTATGGACATGTTAAGATTTGAAAGATAAATTAAATAGCATGTGGTCTACTTCAAATAACCACCTTCATAGCACATAATAGTCAAACACATGTGGGTTGGGGCACAAAATATTTCTATAATATTGAAATGGGTCCAGAAGTACATCAACTTCTTAGTACTTCCAGAGAATCGGAGTGAAGTTAAATCTATATATTATCCAAATTCTTGTTCAAAATCAGACAAAAGTACTTTTATACGTAGGAAGTTACAAAAACTTAGCTAATTATGTCCCAAAGATGGAACATAAATAATATTGAATGCCTTAATATAGTAATTATACAGAAGTAAGAAAACCAACCTGCAAGAAATGATTTACGGCCCTTCTAACAACCATAGGCTCATGTGGTGTTAACTACACAAAACAAAGGACGGTAAATTGTTTAGATATATCTGATCGTATTTCAAACAACAGAAATTCCAATTAATGAGGATCATAATTGATAAAACACAAGATAACCATGAAGTATGGTCTTCAGATTAATCATTATACAACAATAAAGCCTTATTTGAAAGGATTATAAGAATGCAGCAAGTAGCAAATATGTAGATAGACAACAAATTCTTTAGTATAATCACATAGCAAGTGATGAACAAAAGGATTACAAGAGACAGTATGTACTTTTAGATGCATCAGTATCATGCATATAAAGGTGGTGTAATACATGTTTTGATTAATTCTAACATATGTATCTATGTTGTGCAGGTTATCGAAATCAACATATGAACGAGAATCAATGCTAAGTTATAAAGAACGACTAATTAAGCAAAGAAATTTAAAGTTCAATGTTGGGACCTCAATGGCTTTTTAAGCAGAAACACAATCATATTTACAGATCTTGTATTCATCTTTCTCAGAAAATTAATGTAATAAATTGTACCCTAATTTTAGTTCCCAATTTAATATTCAATTCTTTTAGCAAATATAAATTATATTATCAAACAGATTCGCTCCTCACAATCAAAGGAAGAATGGCTGCCATGAATGATTGAAAATATTAAAGAGGTCCATATCCTAGCAATGGTAATTTTCCAAATATTAGAGAAGTTGGAATGGTGCACCTGGATCTTGTAGATAAGGAGGACGTTGGTCGATGGATCCGCGGCCGAAAGTAGGTCGTTGACGGCCTGACGACGGACGGCCTGACGACGGGCGGCCTGACGGAGGATGGCCTAGCAGTGGGCGACCTGCTACACCAACGAAGGGAGGCAGACGACCGGACGGGAGGCAGAATGGCGGAAAGCTGCAGGTACTGCCTGGACTTGGCAGCAAAATTGGGGAGAGGAGGAGGTCGAGGACGCTCGACGGACGACTACCCTAGGGTTTCATACACCCAAGGAGAAAGGGGGGAGGGAGATTATGTTTCACACTCTAACCTCAAAAAAAAAATCACAAGAAAAAAATTTTCCTTACAACTTTTCATTGATTATTTGATATCCCAATATGACAAGAACAAGCCTATATATAGGCATACAAAAGAGCAGCATACTAACTCACAAGCAATGTGGGATTAAAGATACAAATAAAAGAAATAAACTCTCCACAAGTAATGTGGAACTAAAATAAACATAATACTAAATTGTCAACTCAAAACCACATGAGCAACAACGAGTCCTTTCCGAGATATTTCCTACGCCTATAAATGTGTCAAAAATCTCGTGCATATGGTACGATTGCCACATCATTCTCCTCGGGTAAGGGAGATCTCGACTCTGTCGAAGCTAGGGATCTGCTACTCTCATAGTACTCCAAACCATCTAGATCAAGTCTTTGTAAACCATCTCGTACTAGCCAAGTGTCCTCAGACTCGGGACGACCTCTCCAACGAACTAAATACCTGCGAATACGTCCACTGCTAGTAGAAATAATTTAATCATTAATAATATTTTCAATATCATGTGCTGCGATGGGTTGTATTTCTGGTAGTAGAGGTAAAGAAGGTCCCTCAAAAATAGGCTCAAGGGTAAGGCCATCAACCAGTGGGTTGTCTGGGTTAAAATCTGGACCTTTATATTCGACCAAGTCCTCAATATTAAATGTAGAACTAAAATTATACCCTTCTGGAAGGTCGAGGACAAAAGCATTATTATTAATTTCCTTTAGAATTTTGAATGGACCTGCACTTCTTATATACAACTTTTTCAGCTGGACATACACTTATAGACCTAATGACAGAATTATTATAAGCAAATTCAGCAATGGATAGATGGAGGTCCCAAATTTCTAAATTCTCACCAACTAACGTTCTCAACAGGTTTCCTAAACTTCTATTAATGACTCCAGTTTGACCGTAAGTTTTGGGGTGAAAAGTCGTGAAAAAGTACAGTTTTATTTTCATTTTGTGCCAAAGGGTCTTCCAAAACTAACTCGTAAACCTAACGTCCATATCCAATACATCACACCAAATATTCTCTTTATATACTGCAAAATGAAGGGGAACAAGACACTTTTCTTGGACTTGGAGGACAATCTCGTGGATCCAAAACACCTTATAAGGAATAGGATGTGTAACTGTCATAAGGCCCACTTTAGGTACTGTAGAAGCGGAAATAGCATTAATACAACTACCACCATCTACAATCATCTTGCAAGTTTTATCCCTAATCCTTGTAAAAGTGTGCAAAATCGTATTTTTTTTTTCTAGTCATTGCTAGCCTTAGATTGAGGCAAGGTGCACCTAACAACAGCTAACGTAGGAAACCCTATATAACCTAAGACAACATTATTTTCTTCCTCAAGGTATTCTGCGTCTTCATCAATGTGATGAACGTACTCATCATCAGGTACTGCTCTTTTTAAATTGTTCCTCAATCAATTTGATCTTAAAAGGACTAGAACAATTTGCAACGACATGTCCATATCCTTGACATTTGAAACACTTTACGCGTGTGCCAATCTTTGAAAAATCTTTTTTCAATGCTCTTTCCCTTTGTATCTACTCTAGGTTGGGGTGGGATAGAAACCGTTTGATTAGGGTAATGGTTTATTGATGATCATAAAGCTTGTTCACAAAAATCGTGATTCCTAAAACTCAGATGTAGTTTAGCTTCGTCTAGGTCTTGAACTAGGGCATAAGCTCTTTCTAGTGTTTCAATATCTCGGGCCAACTCTGTTTTTAAATGAGTTCGCACCAGTTATAAACCTAGATAGGATTTGTTTAGGAGTCCGACTTTCAATAGTATTACATCTTACCATGAACTCATCAAATTTTGCTACATACTCTTTAGCCGACATGTCTCATTGGCGTAAGAGGTTCCATTGATCTAATAAACATGAATAATAGGAGTGAGGAGTATTTTTCTTTCAATTGTTGTTTCATTTCGGTCTAAATCCTCACGCGCAACTCACCTCTTTTTCGCTCAAGTGTTCAACATTAAACAAGTATTGACTAGCTTGGTCATTCAATCTCATAACAGCAAATTTTAGTTTTCTCTCCTCGGTCAAGGTATACCACTTGAAGTAGCGGTCCATACCTTTGAGCCAATCCAAAAAGTATTGTGGGTTGAGTACTTGAGTTTGTCGTCAAAGGTCGGCGCCTCAACTTTGATACTCCTCAAATATTGCTCGTTAGAGTCGTACCGTTATGGTCGATGGTTATGGTTTTGTCATGGGGAATGAGAACCCCCGTGGTTGTAATCAACTTGATTGTTATACTCATCCCTATGAGGTGTCTGATTGCGCACTCCTACTTCGTCATTCTCCTGTGGGGTACGACTACGTGCTCTCTCAATTCTGGTGAACCTATCATTCGTTTCTTTTTTGAAATTCAGTTAAGGCTTCGCGGGTAGCCCTACATTCTTTAGCAATGGTACCCAGTTGTCCCATTAGTGCCTCTAACTGTCTAACTAACTCGGATTCCATATTGTCCTTTAATATATTCGTGTGATAAATTCAAAGGGTTACTTGATTCTTGGGATGGTTGACTAGATTCGCCTAACAAATATGAATGACCAGATCGTATAGACATGCACTACTTAAACCTAAATGATTGTTGTTAATGCAAATGACAATTTTTTAAAATAAAATAAAATAGTAAACCCTAGAATGCACTTTTTAGAAGAAAAAAAATTAGCTCCTCAACGAGTAGACCTCTCCAGTGGCAGGAGACTCACTGATATCAGATCACACCACAACCGCTTCCTTCAAAGTCCTAATGAGCTCCGTCTGGTCGGCAACCCCGAGGCATTGACACCAAAAATCCTTAATGCCAATGTTTAGATAAATTTTAAATTTAGATCAATGTGGTTTTTGGGTTATAAATAGGTGATGAAATCTCAACCATATCTTGTAGGAGTTTTGCCCTTAAAATAATTTATGCAGAATGATCTAAATACACAAACCATACTCTGATACCAAATTTGATATAATACATGTTTTGATTAATTCTAACATGTCTCTATGTTGTGCAGGTTATCGAAATCAGCGAATGAACGAGAATCAATAATGTTATAAAGAATGACTAATTAAGTAGAAAAAATTTAAAGTTCAATGTTGCGATCTCAATAACTTTTTATGTAGAAGCACAATTATATTTGCAGATCTCGTATTCATGGTTCCTCAGAAAATTAATGTAATTTATACTCTAATTTTAGTTCCCAATTTAATATTCAGTTCTTTTAGCAAATATATTTCTATTATCAAACAGATTCGCTTCTCACAATCAAAAAAATAATGGCAGTCATTAATGATTGAAAATATTAAAGAGGTCATTATCCTAGCAGTGGTAATTTTGCAAATATTAGAGAAGTTGGAACCGTACACCTGGATCTTGTAGATAAAGAGGACGTTGGTTGAGCGATCCGCGGCCGAATGGCAGCCTAGCAACGGACGGCCTGACAACGAGCGGCCTGACGACGGACGGCCTGCTACACCAACGGAGGGAGGCGGGCGACCGGGCGGGAGGCAGAATGGCGGGAAGCTGCTGGTACCGCCTGGACTTTGCGACAAGATTAGGGAGAGGAGGAGGTCGAGGACGCTCGACGGACGACCACCGGATTTCATACGCCCAGAGAGGAGGGGGGAGATTAGTTTCACACTCTAACCTCAAAAAAATAGATCGCAAGAATTTTTTTTCCTACAAATTTTCATTAGTTATTTTATATCCCAATATGACAAGAGCAAGCCTATATATATGCATTCAAAAGAGTAACATACTAACTCACAAGCAATGTGAGACTAAAGATGCAAATAAAAGAAAACTCTTCACAAGTAATGTGGGACTAAAATAAGCCTAATACTAAAATGTCAACTCAAAACCACATGAGCAACGACGGGTCCTTTCCGAGATGCTTCCTACGCCTGTACATGTGTCGAAAATCTCGTGTGTTTGGTATGATGTCCTCATCAAAAGGTATAAGTCACATGTAGCTTTTCTTGTCAACATTGTTCATGCAGATGCTTTATGTAAAAGCATGATATGCAAAATACATAATACACCCAAATTGATACTTCTTAAGCACATATTATGAATGGAGAATCCACTAAAGTTTTCTACAAATGTAAATGTGAGGAAGATGTTTTAAATAGATATATCACAAACAGCTTGATGAACAAAAGTTGTTACACAGGGCAAACACAGTGGACAAACCTTGTCTTTGTAGTCTCAAACTACTAATTCATCTTATGAAATGGAAGAACCTCGATCAAAGATCAATAAAAATAAATAACAATTTTAGATAGTTCTTTTAAGAAGAAAAGGCAGGGCAGATCTTCTAGATGTTGAACTTACCACTTCACCAGGTTTCCTTTTACTGATGCGCTCCACATCAACATGGCAGGTGTTGCCTAAAGCATGCACCCCTGCATCCTGAAGATAGGGCCAGAAAAATAAATACAAAAAATAAGGGGGGAAATGGTATTAGAAGATGTTGAGTGCTAAATAGATAGTTTAGTTGCATGACAAAGTCCTAAAACTTTGCAAATTATATTATCGTCGTAAAGTAGCTTCTAACTGATCAAATACCTTGCAATTTAAAAGGGTTATACTCTAATAGTCCTAGCAAAGAAAAAGAAGAAGGTACATCAAAAGCAACCATGTTTATTCGAGTGTCATTACCTAGCAATTTGCTTCCTATAAGAACTAGAGGGAATCTAGTTTACTAACAACAAGCAGACAGCAACAGCAGTAGTTGAGGAGGGATGACGGTCGTCTGCTAGAATAGATAAAGAGGAAAGAAGGAGAGCAGAATCAGGATTAGGGTTAGGACTGCACACCAATGTGCTTCACATGCAACCTCATAAGAAGAATAACCCAAATATCAATTCATTCATTCTATCAATTAACTCAACTGAATTATGATTATAATCCATACAAATATAGACTCTTAGTCTGAGTACGGAGAAGTGGAAGACTTGAATTCGCTTTCATGGGATAAAAAGTGAGGCGACCATTAGGGAGGATTGAACGACTGACATTCAAGCCCCTCGATCACCAAGACACTTTGGCAAGAAGTCACCAAGTTGCCAAATAAATCACCAAATTTCCAAATAAAATGTGACTCCTAATTAAAACATTAATATGATAAACAAAAAACAAACTTAAACACTAAATAAACCATAGCTAATAAATAAAACCCAACGACTCAAGCAAACTCAAGTGGCCAAATCTCCAAATAAACTCGTTGAATACAATAGTCCTCCATTGAACATATGTAAGTTCAAAGATGAATTATGATTATAATCCATATAAAGTATGATTATGGGGAAGTGGAAGACTTGCATTCCTTTTCATGGGATAAAAAGTGAGGCGACCATTAGGGAGGATTGAACGACTGACATTCAAGCCCCTCAATCACCAAGACACTTTGGCAAGAATTCACCAAGTTCCCAAATAAAATGACCAAATTTCCAAATAAATTGCGACTCCTAATTAAAACATGATCAGATAAATAAAAACCAATATTAAACACTAAATAAACCATAGCTAATAAATAGAACCAAATGACTCAAACAAACTCACGTGGCCATATCTCCAAATAAACTCGTTGAATACGAACTAGTCCTCCATTGGACATATGTAAGTTCAAAGATGTCATTGAAATTAACGTGTTTTTCTCGCCTGAACAACCGATAATGGCCCGGGCCCGGAAAAAAAATTATGTACCCAGACAGGTTAACATTCAGGCGGTTATTCAGCCCAATAATGATTAATCAGGCTGGTTTTTGTTAATCGGTCAGTTAAACCGGTTAGTGAATGGGAATTAAAGTCAGTTTTGGTACTATTAAAATAAAAAATAAAATAAAAAAAGCAAACCCAACATACAGTTAAAACCCATAAGAACTGAAACAACACCCATAGCCTAGGAAGCACAGAAACTTGGAAAATCGGTGTCGTGTCCCTGTCATGCCGTGTCATATACGTATCGAACACGGCATGAAAACTCCAAAATACACTAGTACACACGAAAATCTGTGTCTTTTCCACGTTGTTGTGTCCAAATCGTGTCATGTTGTATTTGTACCGTGCAACATAGTTGTAGCCATCTTCTTCTTCACATGTCCCAATCACCTGTCTTGGTTTGTCCTAACGCGGACAACTAAAGTTCAGCTACCAGCCACAATGCACCGGCAAGTTTTCGTTCTTTTCTTTCTCATTGCATTTCTATTCTTTTTCCTTCAACTATATATCCTCCACTTTTTATCTTTTGACAATCCAATTCAGTTTTTACTATGATTATGCATCCGTAAGAGATCAGAAATCAACAGAAATGAATCCAAAGATCGGCTAGGGCTGGCAACATGGAGTCCATGTTAGTTATTTCTTTCTCATTACATAGAATGGATTTTTTTTTCTGCTTTTTGATTGGCTGCAACTGACGTCTCCTGATTATCCTCCTGGGTTTCTCTTTCCTTCAACTTTAATTCCTTGTTATTCATTTATGTTTGACAATGGTATTGGTACTAAAATTAAGTTACTGGTTTGTTGTTTAATTATTGGTGTTGTTAAAAAAACATTTGATCTTCTATGTAATGGTAATTTCACCAAAAGAAAAATCTATTAATTTTAGGGAAAAAATAACCATATAACCGAGTAATACTCGTTCCATGGTTCCGGAACGAGAGGGTAATGAAACCGAGTAATTTAACCTTGGTTCAAGAAACTTGATATTTGGACTATTCAAGTAAATGCTACCATAAGGCAGCACAAAGAAAGCACAAATGATCAAGGTCATAATTCTTCAGTGCAGACTCATGTTGGGTGCTGTGAGCCATTTTTCAAGGCTACGGATTCAAAAGATACCAAGCGACTCAGGAAGGAGGGGAGGGCTCAGAAAAGGTCAGCATAAGCCAAGCTTATGATTAATTGGCGGAACAATATTGAATCATTGTATGTCAGAAAATTCAAGCTTTCTTCTCTCTGTCATAGCATGTCTCTTGGAGGAATAAAATCCTTCTCTTGATTGATCCAATGAGTAAAATCCATTTTACTCGAAGCATATACATTTTGTCTTTCTAACTGGCTTAAGAAAACTGTTACTTTCTTTCTTCAATTTCCAAAAAGATATGATTGGTTTTCGAAAAAACTTGTGAAACAATTATACTATTGTATATATACACCAATAAGGTAGTTATAAATATTCATGAGATAAACAACCTGACAGCACTTAGCTTTGGTTTGTTATTGATTCTGCTCTTTGAAAAGCATAAGTAGATTAGAAAGCAGCCTCCCATTACTTAAAAGGTGCCAAAAATGAGCTAGCTTATCAAACAGATAAGCAGTTGGTGTTAATAAACAACTTTTGCAGCTGCATTAGAAATAAAAACAATAAATAAAAATATATAAATAAAAAAGAAGCAGAAGCAGCTCAGAAAAGTTGTAACAACTCAGCCTTAGGCTGATTTATTCTTTTCAGTCGATACTTTTATCAAGAATTTGGTATGCTTACTGAAAAGACAGCATCACTTTCAATGTGGATTCCTAAGTTAACAAGGCATCCCAATTCTATGAGGCTCCCACTTACGCAGGGTCTGGAGAGGATACCTAAGTTAAGAAACAAATTCCTGGGATGTCTTCGTTTGGGTGGCAAGGCTGTATATTGACTTTGGTAAAATGTCATTTTAAATGTTGGTATGATAGCTAAGGTTCTTGATTGATGCAAGAGTTTGTTGTATGTATAGTCTAATAGAGTGCTGAAAAATTATGATAAAGTGGTCATGACTCACCAGACTAGGGCAAAAGATTTAGAATTCCTATGCAGCTATGCAACTGAAAGAGCAGAACAGTAAATTGGTTGAGAAAAAATTGCATACTTCCTGTTGGGTTTTTAGCCTTTAGTTTTGGTTTTTAGTCCCACATCGGCTAGAAAGGAATGTGTATCTCCATATATATGAGTCTTTGCTCTTTATGGAGATGCACATGTAGTGCACATGGGTGTGTGCCATGTGGGATTAATTATTAATGGTATAAAGGCTTAATCAACATTTAAGAAGCTGTAAGCTTTTTGCTCTTGGAAATTTATTTCCATGGAGCTAAGCTCCGTAGGAGCTTAGCGACTCGGACTCGGACTCGGGCTCGGACTCGGGCTCAAGGGCTCATGAGGCGTAATGTGGCGTTTTGTTGGCGCACTTTGCACTTAGCACGTCAGCATCGTCGCTAGGCGCATAGTGCGCTTAAGTTGCGCTCGTTGCGCGACCACGTTGCTGTCTCTCGCCTGTCACCCTTCTGTTGCCTTTAGCAGTTCTGTCAGTATCTTCTTTTTAGAAGGCACTACTGCCAGTTTGCTACGATCACGAAAATCTCTTTAGATTATTCGTGAATTACGATATCTTTTTAGATCTCGTAATTTGCAGAATCCTTCTGGATCTCTGTTGCAAAACCTTCTTTAAGGAATTGCATTTGAAACATTATCTTTACAACTGTTTCAGTTTCTGTATTTTCCATCGAAAAGCGTGCCCCGGCGTTCCCGGCAATAACAATCTCAAAGCTTTATTGTTACGATGGAAAATATTAATGCTTCACTCCTCAATACTGACTTTTGCAAATTAGAAAAGTTTGATGGAGAGCATTATAAAGTCTGGAAGAGGAAGGTTTATCTCACTCTTCAACTTAGAGACGTTGATCACGTACTGCTTGAAGAGGAACCTATTGTTCCAGATACTGGGTCTGCTGCCGCAATCTCTGCGGCTACTAAACTTCAGGCCAAGTGGAGAAGGGAGAATAGCATTTGCAGGTTGCTTATCCTGAATGCTATGGAGGATTCCCTAGCAGAATCCTATTCTAAGAAGAATATCGCTAGAGACATATGGGAGTCTCTAGAAAAACTGTACGAAGAAGACAAGAACAGGAGCAAAATATTTGTGGTTGAAAAATATCACAAATGGCTCTTTGAGGACGAGAAGTCCATGCTGCCGCAGGTCAAAGAATTTCTGAAGCTGCGACAGAAGTTGGAAGACGAGGCTATGCCCCTCCCCGACAAGTTTGTTGTTGGAGGGATTGTCTCAAAGCTCCCCGCTGGGTGGAGTAAGTTCTATGCAAACATGCATAGGAAGAAGCTGGAGATCACCCTTGAAGATCTCCTGCAGGAAATTTATGTTGAAGACCAGATGAGGGCTCAACATAAAGTTGACACGCTTTCCAAGCAATTGGCTAACGCCAATCTGGTTCAGACCAAGGAACCAAAGGGAAAGGGAAAGCGTGCAGATTTCCAGAAGAAGAAGAAGAACCCTAACAACTTGAATGTTAAGGGAACTTCTTTCAAGTCAAAGAAATCTAAGGCAAAGATGCCTTGTTTCAAGTGTGGCCAGTTGGGCCATTTCAAAAGTGAATGCACAGCACCGGCCAAGAAATCAGAGCAAGGTGAGCCTAGCAAAGTCTCAATGATTACTGATGTAATTGCTATGATTGGACAGGTTGATGCTGTAAGATCTGATTCAGACTGGTGGGTAGATACTGGAGCCACCTGCCATGTCTGCTCCAGTTAGGAGTGGTTCACCACCTACACACCCACTTCTGAAGCGGTTGTGATGGCGAACCAAGCACAAGCTGAAGTTCTAGGGATCGGGACGGTTATTCTGAAGCTGACTTCTGGCAAGTCTCTGACGCTTCAAGGCGTGAAGCACGTACCTGCTATCGCCAAGAACCTGATCTCGGGAGGCTTACTCTGCAATGCAGGCCTCAGAATGGACATCAATGCTGGCCAGATGGTGATGTCTATCAAGGGAACATATTTCGGAAAAGCTTTTTATACCGAAGGAATGTTCAAGATTCAGCTTGTAAATCAGTCCAATGTAATTAATGTAATTAATGAAATCACTCCTTCTGCTTATACTCTTGAGTTGTGGCATAATAGGCTAGGACATGTTCATTGTAAACGAATAAACAGAATGTCTAGTCTAGGACTTATCTCCAAGTGTGGGGGTAAGGTAGAGAAATGTGAAGTTTGTGCTCAAACAAAGATCACAAGGAAACCCTTTCCTCGGGTTAATCGAAGTACAGATCTTCTGGAGTTGGTTCACTCTGATATCTGTGACTTCAAACAGTTCTCTACAAAGGCCGGGATGAAGTATTTCATAACCTTCATCGATGACTTCTCAAAGTATGCGTTCGTCTACTTGCTGAAGGCTAAAGACGAAGCATTCGAGAAGTTCAAGGAGTTCAGAGCCGAAGCTGAGCGGCAGACTGGACAACAACTCAAAAGGATAAGAAGTGATCGAGGTGGAGAGTACAGGTCTCATGAATTCGCATCGTTCTTTAAGGAACATGGAATTGTCAATGAGACTACGGCTCCGTACTCTCCTCAATCAAACGGAGTAGCTGAGAGGAAGAACAGGACGTTGACAGAAATGATAAATTCAATGTTGTTGACTGCTGGCCTTCCTAAGTGCTACTGGGGAGAAGCTGCATTGACGGCCACTTATATTCTAAATAGAGTGCCTCATGCAACTTCAGACGTTACTCCTCATGAACTCTGGTTCAAGGTCAGACCTAACTTGAATGTCATTCGAGTGTGGGGGTGTCTGGCGTATGTCAAGCTTCCAGATCTAAAGATTCAGAAGCTTGGGACAAGGACTACAAAGACGATCATCTTGGGGTATGCCGAGAAGAGTGATGCTCGGAGATTTCTTGATATTGAGTCAAATCATATCATTGAATCTCGCGATGCAGAATATTTTGAAGACAAGTTTGCAAGGCACAAGTCATATCAAATTAGAAAAGTTTGATGGAAAATATTAATGCTTCACTCCTCAATACTGACTTTTGCAAATCATATCACTGAAACCAGGCTGGCACACGGCCTTAAATGTGCAGCCAGAAGCACATGTAACTACATTATGTGAGTGGAAAGAATTTCAGCTATGATGCAGAATTCAAGGCTTAGTCCATTCTTGTATTATAGTTTGATTTTTGACTCACGTGGGAAGATTCAAGTCTTAAGTGGCATCTATCCTAAAAGCATAATGGACAGTTACTGTGGGGAACACTCGTACTCATATATATAGAGATATATGGAGGATTGTTGGGTTTTTAGCCTTTAGTTTTGGTTTTTAGTCCTACATCGGCTAGAAAGGAATGTGTATCTCCATATATATGAGTCTTTGCTCTTTATGGAGATGCACATGTAGTGCACATGGGTGTGTGCCATGTGGGATTAATTATTAATGGTATAAAGGCTTAATCAACAATTAAGAAGCTGTAAGCTTTTTGCTCTTGAAAATTTATTTCCATGGAGCTTAGCGACTCGGACTCGGACTCGGACTCGGACTCGGACTCGGACTCGGACTCGGGCTCGGGCTCGGACTCGGGCTCAAGGGCTCATGAGGCGGAATCTGGCGTTTTGTTGGCGCACTTTGCACTTAGCACGTCAGCATCGTCGCTAGGCGCATAGTGCGCTTAAGTTGCGCTCGTTGCGCGAGCCACTTGCGCGACCACGTTGCGCGGCCCGTTACGCGAGCCCAGTTACGCTGGCCCAGTTACGCAGCCCAGTACGCCCAGTACGCGCAGTGTGTGCAGCGTACGCAGCGTACGTAGAGTGCGCAGTGTGCGCAGCGTACGCAGTGTGCGTAGAGTGCGTATGTGCGTATGGCTGGCTGCATATTAGAGCGGGAACGGTTGCAGCAGTTGCTGCACTTTCAGGAGTGGTTCAGCCACTACTCTAAAGTTCAGGCAACTGCTTGGCAACCGCCCCGTGGCCTATATATGCAGGTTCTCTCCTCTCTCTTAGTGTAGTAGAAATCAGAATTCCAGAGAGAAAACTCTAAGTGTTCTTTAACACAACAGAGTAGTGAGCGTGTTTTTTAACACAAACACTAGTACTTTTTAGTACGCGTGGGTTCTGTTACTTCAGAAACAGAGAGAGAAGAGTAGAGCCATTGCCAGAGGAGTTCGTCGTCTTCCGAGGAGTCAGAAGAGCAGGAGTGTTCCAAGGTTTTCCGTCAACCTTGCTGGTTCCTGGAAGCTGTTCGCAGAGGGCGAATAAAGCTTTGAGCAACGGTGATCATTCACCCCAGCAATTCCATCTCTCGCCTGTCACCCTTCTGTTGCCTTTAGCAGTTCTGTCAGTATCTTCTTTTTAGAAGGCACTACTGTCAGTTTGCTATGATCACGAAAATCTCTTTAGATTATTCGTGAATTACGATATCTTTTTAGATCTCGTAATTTGCAGAATCCTTCTGGATCTCTGTTGCAAAACCTTCTTTAAGGAATTGCATTTGAAACATTGTCTTTACAACTGTTTCAGTTTCTGTATTTTCCATCGAAAAGCGTGCTCCGGCGTTCCCGGCAATAACACTTCCAAATGATTAGATCACTGAAACATAGAAAAAGCTTAATAAACATCATGTCAGTAAAAGCAATATATTCTGCTGACTGTCATTTCCTAGCATATAGCTGCACATCATGCATATTGATCTTGGTAGAGTGGTGAAGGTCAAACCCACAATCAACAAGTCAAGTGCAACAAACACGAGCAACAGAAACTACAGTAACAACAATGAAGTTTCCTGATTGAACTTCGGGAGTTCACTATTTTTCTGCCTAACATAGGACATCTCACTTAACAACCAAGTGTGTCAAACACAAACCTCCAGGGAATCAATTGCCTGTAACTAAATAACATAATCCTAGAGTGTGTAGGTGAAACAGAGATGCACATTTCTAGGACTAAACAATGGTTATTCAAAATGTTCCAAAGTCAGAAGGCTTTTCTGCCTAAGCCATGAGGCTTGTGAAGAAAATCCAACAAATCTCAAATGGCAGTCTCCAACAATCATCATTATTCAAGCCTTCTCCCATCAGAATTGTTTGGCTATGAAGCATGTAAGCAGCATAAAGGCATTAAAAGTTGTTGTGACCAGTTGTCAGCCTGACATCAAACCTCTATGTTTGTGACAAATTTGTAGCCAAGGTCTCTATGGGCATGCGAGGTCTCTAACAATGTTACTGAGAGTTAATATGCAGATCATATCCCAAACTCATATTCTATCTTACTGAATTGCTAAAGATTGAGAAAAAAGTATACAAAGTGAACATATATGATTTCTGTAAAAAGGTAGCTTTAACTTAAAGTATGAACTCGTAGCTTCAACTTAAAGAATCAATCTAAGTAGTAAGTGTAATTTACCAAATGCAAAGAAGAAGAAAACTAGAATACTCCCATTTCCATAGCAGCTCATATGAATTATTTGAAGGTGTTATTTCTATTATTATCACAAACTTACAGTTCGACTGGAGGAAGAGACTGTAACCGGTTGTCCGACAAACTTTTGAAAAGCCTCCTGCATAAATCAAACTAGAAAGTTAAAAAGAATTTACAATAATTTCTTAAATAATCACAGAAATATACCAATAAGCCAATAACTAATACATATATAGTTCAAAGCACGAAACATTAGAAAATGCCATGTTGCACGGACACAGCAAAATGGTGACCCGTGTCCGTGTTCGTATTCATACAACATAAGTAATTACTTTTGTACCTACATGAAATGTCCATATCCCCGTATTTGTATTGTGCCTATATATGTATATGTATCCGTGTTCGTACTTGTGCAAGAGAAAATGTAAAACAAATATACACATTTCATGCAGAATAAGTATTATCACCACGTTAGGTGTGTCAATGGGATGGATGCTATCAACAGTTTGCTTTAAAGATTATAAACCATAGGGCTCATATAGATTTGGATGGGCATTTCGTGTAACTAAAACCTTTGACTGAACTTAGACCTTCAGCTTTCATGGCCATAGGCTCAGCTACGCAATGAACTATCGATTTCACAGTTAAAGCCTAAGGAATACAGTAAAATTAAGGGACTGCATGTAACACACAAGAACGGTTGATAACACTTGAAGTTTAGTGTTAAACATACTTATTGACACCTGAACCCTTTACCTAGAGCAACAAACAATTGACACTATAATTAATGCTTATTAACTTATTAATCAACAAAGCTTTAGGTACTTGAAAAAGTCCAACAAACCGAGTCGAATAGGGTACTTATTTCTTATCTATCTTTTAATGTATACTGTGCTTGGAGTCACGTGAACAAAAAAAATTAGATCCCTGCAAAAAATTTAGGACCATAATGCACCCAAGGAAGAGCACGAACTACTTCTAACCTTTCCTGTCCTTTCACTGTATCACAAGCACAAGTATTACCTAAGTAAATGGTGTCTTCTTTCTCAAAAGAATCAAACCAAACGTTCCTGGAACAAACATGAACAAAGCATCCATAACCTAAAATCTATGTTGAAACAATACGGACGCGCGACAAGGACAAACACATTTTGGCATGTACTAGTGTATTTTGGAGTGTAATGTCTGTCTCCAACATAACACGGTTCGATAGGATACGGCACTGCTTTTTGGAGTAGCGGTGCTTCCTAGCCTAAAAATCCACTCATCAGAAGAAGTCCGCACGCATGTGAAGAATGTTGCACATCTCCAGCATTACTTGCATCAGAATCCCTAAATATTGGCACATTCGAGGTACCATTCTTCTTTGCATATTGAGGGTTAGTTGTTTTGTTCAGTCCGGTAGTGCTAGTTCCAGACCCGTTAATCCTACGGGTCAAAAACTTGACCTGGACCCAACCCGTATAAGCTTTGGGTTGTGTCTACGAAGAAATGCTACCCTACCTGTTTATCACAAACTCGAGTCCAGGTCAATTCCGGATATTTTACTATAATCCATGGTAGTCAAAGGCGCGCCTTGCAGAAAGGCGCAGCAGCGGCGCCTCGCACCTCTCTTTCTCCAGGCACACCCAAGGCGGAGTGCACCTTTCTGCAAGGTGCAACCAATAAAAGGCGCGCCTAAGCGCACCTTATGGTTTTTTTTTTTATAGAAAAACTATGAGACATGGAGATAATTCTTACCTCATACAAGTTTGGTTAGAGTTGAACTAGAAAAACTAAAAACTACTAGAAACATGGTAGGGATAATACAAACTCTTGTTAGTTATGTTGACTGCTATTGTTGCTCTACTAGTTCACTTGGTTATGTTTTAATGTATTTTTGTTAGTTTTAATATGTTATTTGATTTTATTTCTTACATTACTAATGTATTCATTTATCTATATGTATTTTTATTATTTTTAATATTTGCGCGCCTCATGCGATATAGACAGTTTGTGCCTCGAGTGCGCCTTGCGCCTTTGATTACCTTGCTATAATCTACATAAAAATAAACTAAAATTCCACTTTATGTTCTTATCTATAATTATTTGTATCAAGTTTGGGTCTAGGTCAGGGTCTTGAGTCCGACTCAACATGGCAGCCCTCCTAAGGATACTTATTAGTTACTCTGATATGACAAACTTCTTATAGTGAAAAAAATGGTGTCCTTTATCGTTAACTTTGACCCAGAGTGCCTTTTCACTTGTCAACTGGCTTCCCCTTTTCTTTCTCATACGAACCAACAATTGTTGGTTTGGAGTCGAGCTCAGGTCAGACTCAATATGGTAGTCCTACTAAGGATACTTACTAGTTATTTTGATTTGACCAAACAACTTGTTGTGAAAACATATTGCATCCTTTACCCTTAACTTTAATCTATAGTGATTTTAGATCACTTGTCAAGTGTCCACTCATTTTCTTTTCTTACAAACCAAAAATTCCACTCTCAGACTCCGGTTGCTTCAGCATCTCATTAGATGGAAGCACCAATATTGACGCTTTTCAACTTCATCCCACTACATGCCCGTATTGAGGAAGTGAGATAACAAACACTAGGGCAATGTCTTCTACCTTTATATCAACATCCCACTCCAAAGTTGGTACAGGGACGCGTTGTATACATTGAGGTGGTTTGCAAATTGCCATCTTATTTTGAAACTAAATCATTGTTAATCGAGAATTTTTTTATGACAGGACTCTTCAACATGTATATACCAAGGACTGATGCTTCAGTTTCAGTTATGGACCCCTCTTCTTTTTATTTCTTTCTTTTTTCTTTTCTTTTTTTTTTTGGTTGAGTCAGGGCTCAAATCCCGGACCTACCCAATAACCCACACCAGCCTCAATCGTTGGGACACTGCTGCTGGCTACAAATTATAAAAAAAAAAAAAAAAAAAATTTGCAATGCCTGGGTTTCAGTGGTTTATGCCTACATACTAGAGTATTGATGGATGGATTTCAGAGAACAAATATTATTTTTAAATTTTTACTAAAAACTGATAGGTTTAAGCAAAATTTTATGCGCTATTTATGTATATTTCGCATTAGTTACAAATGAATTGATAATCAATAGTGTTGAATCGCACACTTGCGCAATTACTTGCTTTTGGCCTAATTACTTCGCAAGAGTTCCAGAAGGCAATCGTCACTCTCCGGTCCCATCACCTTTACATTCCACTTCCCTTCTCCGGCACCCCAACTAACACTACCACCTATCTATTTCTGAAACAAAGTTACTACAGGAACTATGATCAAGATTATCCTGTCGGGAGAACAACGGGATTCTTACTTGCCTCCACAGAAGATTAGCCAATTGGATCATTCTGTCACCGTCGCTGAAGTGCCCAAACCTAGTATGTTGCTCACTTCTCCTTTTCCTTTTCCTTTTCCTTTTCCTTTTCTTTCTTTCTTGCCTTGTGAATCATATCCCATGTATACTGGTTCTTATATAAAAATTCATGTTTATCATCTCTTATCATGTTTTTGTAGCCATATAATCTTGTTGGCCAACTGATTATTGTGTCAAGAACCATCACCGAATCAACAATGTGATTACACGTTGGAATCACCAAGGTCATAATCCTTTTCATGTATTTTTCTTTTCTACATTGGATTTTGGTAGTATCAAATAGTTTCTACCAAGGCTTAATTAATACAGACTAAACTCATCTTACAACAGTCAGTAGTAGCTTATACAAGGCTTTCAGAGAACAAATATTATTTTTAAATTTTACTAAAAACTGATACGTTTAAGCAAAATTTTATGTGCTATTTATGTATATTTCGCATTAGTTACAAATGAAATGATAATCAATAGTGTTGAATAGCACACCAACAAGAAATAATATTACGCAATTACTTGCGTTTGGCCTAATTACTTCGGAAGAGTTCCAGAAGGAAATCGTCAATCTCCAGTCCCATCACCTTTACATTCCAGCTTTTGTCCTAATTACTTGAAATGATAATCAATAGTGTTGAATCGCACACCAACAAGAAATCATGTATTTCTTTTCTACATTGGATTTTGATAGTATCAAATAGTTTCTACCAAGGCTTAATCAATACAGACTAAACTCATCTTACAACAGTCAGTAGTAGCTTATACCGGCAAAACCAAGTTTTTTGGCTGAACTTGAATCAGGCAAAACCAAACCTAATTCAAAGTGGAAAATGTATCAATTTTGGCTAGAAACTTATCGTTTCTGGCCAACGTACAGACTCTCCAACTTCTGCCTTCTTGAGTAGTGCACCATCATTAATGAGATTGAAAATTACATTGTCAAACAAATACTAGTGGCCTTTATCTCTTGATCCTCTCATTCACCATCTTAATTTCTTCGTTATTCCCAACAATGCTTTGTAGGGACCTTGTCATACCAAAACTTTTGGCACCTTTGTTGTCATTGACCTTTCCCTAAATCTTAAAGTTTGGGCACTTTTGTTGCAGACGGGATGTAAATGCACTCAAAGATCTAAAGTTAGCATAAAACACTAAAATAGCCCAGAGAAATATACTATACAACAAAGTAATTTTCGACAAACACATGAAAAGGTAAAAGGTAGATAAATAAAGACACAACATAGCACCCACAAAGGATGGGCTTTAGACCAAAAGCCAACTTGGGGGCTAAAGATCGAGGAACAACCTACGCTTGGCACCTATGAGTCTATGACTTGATAGAAAATCTTTCTATTAAATATTACCAAATACCAATCCAAAAATATAAATGTCATTAAAGTCTTTGTCACTACACAAACTCTATAGCTATCACAAGAGTTGAGGGTTGTATAATTATATTATGGTTTAATTACAAGTTGATACCCTCAACTATTTCAGTTTTTCAACTTGATACCCTAAACTTTTTTACTCGACAACATGATACCATCAACTATTTAATATTTTCAATTCGATACCAAAAATTTCAAAAATGAGAAAACTACCCCTCCCTTCTCATCCCACACCCCCCTCCCCCACGCCCCTCTCCGACCACCCCCACCCCTCCCCCCCCCCCCCCCCGACCACCCCCGTGCCCTCCAACACCCCCCCCCCTCCCTGCCCCTCTCTGGCCACTCCCACCACCATGCTATCCCATCCCGCCCTCGCTCCCCCCACGCCGACTGCACCACCCCCCATCTCTTTCGGACAAGCGTTCAGCCCGCGGAGGCGGCACAGCAGAGAGAGAGGAAGGGGGAGGTGCAGCCAGAGAGTTGGATTATTGGAGTTGTATATATATATATATATATATATATATATATATATATATATATGCTCCAAAACCAGCCGGCTGGTTTTGTATTATAGAACCACCCCATGTTTTATGGATTGGATTGGAATCTAGTGGTTGAGATTAAAATGTGTAAACCCTACCACTTTTTTAAGTCATTTAATTTCAATCATGCAATTCCAATCCAACGTATATAACATAGGTTGGTTTCATAATACAAAACCAGCCGCCTTATATATATATATATATATATATATATATATATATATATATATATATATATATATATATTTATTTATTTATTTATTTATTTATTTATTTATTTATTTTTGGAAAAAGGATAAATTTTATTCCAAAATCAAAACATACAATCTTACAATCATGGATAATCCCACACCCAATTAGGGTGCCATGGCATTTACATCAAATTCTATATTATGTAGAATGCCTTTCGGAGGGGTGGTTAGCCCCTCGAAAATACGATGATTTCGTTCCCTCCAAACATGCCATTCGGAGGCTGCAAGCCGTAATCTGGCAGTCTTGAACCATGTCTGCCCCCTTCCTCTTCGGTCTCGTATCTCGGTAATGATGTCTTCGATCTCTCTCCCTGTGTCACATCCTCCCAGCGCTCTGCGGCACTGCTCAGTCCATATATATCAGGACACCTCGCACTCAAAGAACAAGTGTCTCATAGACTCATCTTCCACTTTACACAGTGTACACTTCGGGTTTGGGAAGGACATGAGTCTGTCCCTTGTCAACAGACGACCAAGCAATAACCGGTAGATGCACAACTACATCTTGCAGGCCATTCCCTTGCACCAGATGAAGTCATATTCCGCACTAGTAGGACAAGTACGATGCACAAGGTTGTAGCAGCTAACGAACCAAAATTTTCCGGTACCTCCCGTAGCTCCCAGCGGATCCCAGGTCCAATAGTCTGCTGGCTGACTCGGATCAATATCCACCGTGCGGATAGCCTCTGCAAGCTCCAAAGTATGGCGGTACATCTCTGGTCTCCACACTCCATTTCTAATGATATGTTGACAAGTCAACCCCTTGCCAGCCTCCCTGTGTGTCCGGTCCCCCAGTATATCGATCAGAGATTGACGCTCTAACCATGGATCGCGCCAGAGGTTAGTCTCTGCTCTATCTCTCATAGTCCTCCGGATGGAAGATTTGAGTGCAGCTCAGTGTCGCAGAATATGCTTGAAAGTGACATAGTAGTTGTTGTTGAGGGAGCATGTCCAGAAGTTGCCCCCCCCCCCCCCTCACATACCGACTAGACATCCAATCAGTCCATAACGACCCACCTTTGATGAACCTCCATGCCAGCTTCAGACAAGAGGCCTCCCTGACAAACAACAGGGGTCTAAGTCCCACCCCTCCCTCCTCCCGAGGGCGGCAGAGCTGCTCCCAAGAGATCGCATGCATGCCCCCTCTCCAGATGAAGTTGACGTAAATGCTCTCCACTTTCCGGATGATGGCGACAGGAACTAGAATAGACTGGAGCCAGAAAAGTGCCAGTGCCGAGATGACCGATCTGACTAGCTCGATTTGCCCACCAAAGGACAGGCCGGCAGGCTGCCACCCTTCGACCCTCCTCTGGGCATACTCCACCAGACTGTGACAGTCCAGATCCCTCGCATAATTGACTGTCAGAGGCACCCCTAGATATTTCACCGGGAGGTTGCCTCTATCAACGCCGAGAGCTTCCGCACGTTCCTCCTTCAGTGAGCAGAGGGAGCTGAAGTAGACACGGCTCTTCTCGCGATTCAATTGTAGCCCGGAGAGTTTATCCATTTCTTCCATAATCCCAGATATCGTGGACATTCCTTCCATAGAGGGCTGGAGGAAGACCAGGAGATCATCAGCATAGATGAGGTGAGTGACCGGGGGTTCGATCCTCTTCAACAACGGGACCAGCTTCCCACTGTGCACTGCCATATCCATCAGGCAAGTGAAGTACTCCATGACGAGTGTGAACAGGTAAGGGGACAGAGGGTCGCCTTGCCGGAGTCCTCTATTATTATGGAAGAACCCATACGGAGTACCCTGGATGGGGACAGAGAAGGTAGGAGTCGAGATGCACTCTCTAATCCTTGCTACCCACCGCTCATCGAATCCCATGGCTAACATCAGGTGGCACATGAAGTCCCTATTGACCATGTCATAAGCTTTCCTCAGATCAAGTTTCACACACGCCTTCTCTCCTCCGGGTTTATTGAAGCCCCTCACCATCTCATGCGCCAGAAGAATGTGCTCTGCAATCGATCTCCCCTTGATGAAAGTCGTCTGGTTCGGAGAGACCAATGAAGTAACGTGTAGGCAACTCTAGAGGGGGGTGAATAGAATTTGTGTCTATAATGACCAATTAAAAAATAACTCTATGCAAAGTCCAGAAAGCAACTATATAATCAGAGAGTAATAATGCGGAAAGTAAAAGAGTTTAGAAGAGCAAACGCAAACACAGCGATATATCCTGGTTTCCCTCGTAGAGGACTAGTCCAGGCCCGAGAACTCTTGCTCGGAGTTTGAATCCACTATTTGTGAAATAGGGTACACACGCGCCTTTAGTCAGAAGAGCACGCCAACTTCTTACAGACACGAGCCTTGGAAGCGCTCGACTACTTTGACTTCGCAGATGCGAAACTTGAAATTTTCCAAGTGACTTCTTTTCACTCTTGCACAGAACTTCTAGTTGAATCGCACTGAACACCTTGGGGCTTAGGAAGTTTTGTGGCTAGGAGATTTAGAAGAGTAAGGCTTAGAGCATATAAGGCTTTAGAAGATAGAAAGCTTGAGAGTGAGAGATGATTTGAAATGGGAGAAATCAAGCTCTATTTATACTAGTCATGGGAGGCAGAGTTCGGCCAGAATTATGTCCCAAATATTCAAAAATTCGAACGTTGGACAGCTCGTAGCAAGGTATTCCTAAAAATCAGGTTGCTGATTTTAAGGAGGCAGAGTTCGGCCCGAGTTCTACCTTAGGCAGAGTTCGGCCCGAATTCTGTCTACCTCAGACCAGAAGCCCTATATGGGTGAGGGTGGTTTGGTTAGGTTCAGGAATTGGTTTGTTTTGTATGGTGGAGCTTGGAGAGATATGTCTAGGGTTTGAGACGACTCAGTGCGACTCAACGTACATTTTTCTAAACTCAATAAATTAAAAAATTACAGACTGAGAACAAAAACATTTGCAATGTAACATATTGTAGACGACGTCTGTCTTGAACTTGATGCGTTGTATTTGATCATAGATGATGTTCTGTCTTGAACTTGATGTGTCGTAGTGGATCATGTCAGATATCAGTTTGTTAATTATCTAAATCAGGTTGACTGTGATCCAGTTTGGGTCAACAATCTCCCCCATTTTGATAATTGACAAAATGATATTTGTATGTCTCAATATTCATACCTGGACATATGTTAAAGGAGAAGATAATTTGCACATATGACGTGGCTCCCCCGCAACTGAATATTTCCGTCCTGATACAAAGCTCTATCCAAGCACAACATAATGCATATACAATATCACACAGTATGCTATTTTTCTTCCCCTTTGTTATTTAGCAAAATAGCGCATAGCTCCCCCGTAACGGGATAAAAAAATAGACAAAGTGAAGAGGGCAAACATACAACATAACCAAACTTTAATAGAGAAATCTAGCAGTTTGAATAATCCATCATAAGAAACTCGCAGTCATACATATGAAATGAAATAAAACACAGCAGAAAGATAACTAGAGTCATGAAATGAAACTACAAACTACAAAGCATAACTAAAGTGCATCAGCAGCATCATCTAGTAGACCACAGCCATCAACGAGTAGAAGGACGGGATGGACCGGCAAAATCCGACGGCTTGCTGGCAAAGCGACGAGGATCGACAAAAGCAGCATCAGGATCCAGATACCTCATGGTCCAAGGGTCATCAATCCGGTAGCCTTTGCGAGAAGGGTCCCGACCCGTAGGAAAGGCATAGTGGGATGCCTTGCCATGTTGTATTAGATGTCATGAAGAGTGTTGCTAATGGCGGTCATCTGAAGAGTGGTCCGATAATCCAGCTGAGTATAGCGATCGTCTTCTAACCGGAAGCGGTCGCGCAACATGTCTCTGATAGAATCCATGGTAACAGGTGGTTCAGATTGAGGGACATCAGAATCAGATGATGCTTCCTCAACAGGAGCAGGAGGTAAAGGTGCAGGAACAGTCCTACGAGCCTTAGATAGATATGCAGGAGGTCCTAAAAACTGGCATTCATCTAATGGAATGTTGAAAGCAGAAAATATCATAGGAAGGTACATGGCATAGACAAGCGCTTTAGGCTTCTTCCTTGCACGAATCATCCAGTCTATCATCGTGTGTGGAAAGTTGAATGGGATGGTGAAATGAAGATAATAAAGTGCAGTAATCTCTAGGTAAGTGACTTCATCAGTAGATCCGGCTTTTGGCAAAATAGAAGAGAATATGATACGATGAAGTTCATAAAAGTATTGGTTGAGATATTTGGCACGAAGTTTACGAGGGCGAGTATTGGGTTCACACATCATGTCCTTAAAACCTTCTATGGTGATATCGCTAACAAACTTGAAGTCACGAGCATCGACAAGGCGTTCCTAAGAGTTGGGTTCAGGGAGTTGCAAATACTCCGCCAAGTCGAAGTCATAGAACTCAATGTCGATACCGGCTACCCATGAATAAATTTTATTGTCATCATGAGTGAGATTGCAATAAAATATTGGTATGGCATTAAGATAAACTTTTGAAGATGTAGATACGAGTTCATCAAGACAGGTCATCAAGTGGATCATTTGTTACCTTGTTGTATGTTGCCATTAGGTAGACGTTTGCAGTATCTTGGGAGTGTCCTCTTCTTCTTCTGAGTCACTGGCTTCGCTTTCGTGCCAAATGCTCGTATTGGCATACTTTCGAGAGGATGGCCTCTTGTATGATTTGTCATATCGGCTTCCTTCCTTTGCTGCAGGACAATCTTTCTTGACATGCCCCGTCTTCTTACAACCGAAGCAGATAGGCTCTTCATCGTCGTCTTTGTGTTGTTCCTTCTTCCTTTAGTTGAAGCGTAGGAATTTCTTGAAGTTGCGAACCATGAGCGCTTGATCATCACCTTCGGAGTCATCATCATCTGTGTCATCTGGAGCAGTCTTTTGACGATGAACTCTTAGAGCAATTTCTTTTTCCTTTGGAGTAGTTTCTTCAAAGTCCTTGAAGTCGAGCTCATGCGTTATTAGTTTGCCCATTAGAGTCTCCAGAGACATGTAGTGAGATCGTTGCCTTCGATGATTGTCGTGGCTTTGGGATTCCAGTTCTTTGTTAGACCCCTTAACACCTTGCGTATCTTCTCATGATTGGAGTAGTTCTTTCCAAGGGAAGATACAGGGTTGACGATGTCGAGAAATCTGGTGAACATTTGTGTGATCGTCTCGTTGGGCTTCATTTTGAATGCTTCATACTCCTGTGTTAGCCGACTGATTTTTGATTCCTTGACTTGAGTGGTTCCTTCATGAGTCACTTCTAGAAGCTTCCATACTTCGTGTGAAATGGTACACGTAGATACCCTGTTAAATTCAGTCCAGTCTACAGCACAGAAGAGAGCATTAATAGCCCTAGCATCTAGACTAACCTGTTTTTTTTCTGGATCAGTGTATTTGTCATAAGGTTTCTCTATGAGGTTCCCATCGACTACAATTCTAGCATGCTTCTTATAACCATCTGTAACTATGGTCCATAAGTCAAAGTCTAGAGATTTCAGATAAAAACTCATTCGTGTCTTCCAGTAAGTGTAGTTGGTTCCATCAAACAGGGGTGGCCTATTAGTAGACTGCCCTTCACCGTAGTTGGTGAAAATGGGTTGTGTGGTTGCCATAGATCAGCTCTAGGATGTTAATCTTTTACCAAGAGACCAAAGCACCAATTGAAGTAACGTGTAGGCAACTCTAGAGGGGGGTGAATAGAGTTTGTGTCTATAATAACCAATTAAAAAATAATTCTATGCAAAGTCTAGAAAGCAACTATATAATCAGAGAGTAATAATGCGGAAAGTAAAAGAGTTTAGAAGAGCAAACGCAAACAAAGCAATATATTCTGGTTTCCCTCGTGGAAGACTAGTCCAGGCCCGAGAACTCTTGCTCGGAGTTTGAATCCACTATTTGTGAAATAGGGTACACACGTGCCTTTAGTCAGAAGAGCACGCCAACTTCTTACAGACACGAGCCTTGGAAGCGCTCGACTACTTTGACTTCGCAAATGCGAAAATTGAAATTTTTCAAGTGACTTCTTTTCACTCTTGCACAGAACTTCTAGCTAAATCGCACTGAGCACCTTGGGACTTAGAAAGTTTTGCGGCTAGGAGATTTGGAAGAGTAAAGCTTAGAGCATATAAGGCTTTAGAAGATAGAAAGCTTGAGAGTGAGAGATGATTTGAAATGGGAGAAATAAAGTTCTATTTATACTAGTCAGGGGAGGCAGAGTTCGGCCAGAATTCTGTCCCAAATATTCAAAAATTCGAACGTTGGACAGCTCGTAGCAAGGTGTTCCTAAAAATCAGATTGCTGATTTTAAGGAGGCAGAGTTCGGCCCGAGTTCTACCTTAGGCAGAGTTCGGCCCGAATTCTGTCTACCTCAGACCAGAAGCCCTATATGGGTGAGGGTGGTTTGGTTAGGTTCAGGAATTGGTTTGTTTTGTATGGTGGAGCTTGGAGAGATATGTCTAGGGTTTGAGACGACTCAGTGCGACTCAACGTACATTTTCCTAAACTCAATAAATTGAAAAATTACAGACTGAGAACAAAAACATTTGCAATGTAACAGCTTGTAGACGACGTCTGTCTTGAACTTGATGCGTTGTATTTGATCATAGATGATGTTCTGTCTTGAACTTGATGTGTCGTATTGGATCATATCAGATATCAGTTTGTCAATTATCTAAATCAGGTTGACTGTGATCCAGTTTGGGTCAACAACCAAGTCCTGCATAATTCCCTCCATGTGTCGACGCATAAGGTGCGTAATTATTTTGTAGAGATAATTACAGCACGCTATAGGCCGAAAGTTCGCCAGCGAAGTCGCTCCTTCTTTCTTAGGCACAAGAGTCAAGAAAGTGTGGTTCAGCTCCTTCAGCAACTTCTCCTCCGAAAAGAACTTTCAGGGTATCCCATGTCACACCCCGATTCGGGGAATCGTTCGCCTCCGCTTTGATTCACGCCGAATCGTTCGTCCTCGCTAAGGCGTGATGCCGTACAAGTCTGGAATTGTACTTGTACAAGGCGTGCTCGTGTTTCTTTTATAAAAGAGACATTTTGAACAGAGATTCGCAGCAAGTTAACAAAGAAGTTGGACAACACAGATATGATCTGAAATAAGCTCTTTATTGATATCTTTGAAATAGAAAACATAAGGCTCTCAAACAGCCGAGATGAAATGCCAAGCTTGGCTACAACTTGCAGAAATATTGAAATGAGATACAACTTGTTCCATACATCATATCCCTTTATTAAAAATGCGGCAATAACCACCTTCAGCAAAATGACTTCTTCTTCAAGTGGAAACTTCAAGGAAATATGAAGCTTCTAAAGAGTCGGACAGCAAGCTTTCAGTGTCTAAGATGGTCCACTAGGTTCCCGGCACCTGTGGAGACGAGGGTCAGTACATTGCCACATATGTACTGGTGAGCGGCCGTAACCAATCTCACCATAAATCAACAGTAGTAAATTATGTGAATGTACACTATTGATTTGTGATCTTTCTATCTTGTCTTAGGGTCCATTAACAGTTCATATTGATAGGAAACATAAGAAGCATACACCGATGTTAGAAACATAAGCAATTCATATTGTTCTAACATAATCAATTCATATCGTTCACCAATTTGGTGAATCTTACCCACGGTCGATAGTCGTCCATGTATATTTATGAGTAATACTTACTCTTACCTGCATAAGACATTGTTAGCTATGCTACTTGTCTATATGAAGGTCAATGACTACACGCCATCTTGGACATCATGGTCAGACGGCTCCCCTTTAGCGGTAGGTAGCTAGCCCAACCGGAAGGTTCCCGAAAGACCATGCTACTACTTCAGCACTATTATTCCTCCTAGGCCGAATCGGTTCCGTAGCCTCGGAGTACCGTTCGAGGAACTATACCTTGTATACAAGTTGTCCATGATCATGCATGTGAATGCAACTTAACTAAATAAGAAACATACATGCATGATAACAGAATTTCAAGTACGTAAGCCACAGTTCTCATTCATCTTGCCATCTTACCATCTCGCCTCGAGCCATAGGCTCGCATACTCGTTTATCCAACCAAGGGACTATTCATTTGTGTTATCATTCTTTTGAACCGAAGTCCGATATACTTACCGTCCAATACTTGGGTCTTTGCATCACCTGTTCAACAATTCATATCGCAACATACAAGCATCATTTGATTTGTAACATAAGCCTAGCCATGTGATAATTTATCTTTCATTATCTTTCCGAGTTATTACTAGGCATCTTTTATTAAGCACCGAACGCAATAACAAGTCTACCATTGTTACGCGCAAAGATCAAGGATCGTCGAAGGATCAAAGCCACTCACTTGTTGGTGAATTGCCGAGAGAAAGAGGTCTTCTACGCAATGTCAAGCTCGGTTCACTGCGTTAGCACCTGCATTGGCACCAACGTCTGGTCAGCATACTTCTTCTCTTTCTCTCAGTGATTCGATATGAAATGCGTAGACAATGAAAGTAAATCCATGAAAACATTCATCGAAAACAATCACGAAAATGCACACAAAAGCCAACAGCAAAAGCGACATCGAAAATCAGCAAGGCAACGGTCTCGGGGCAAGCGACTCTTATATAGAACTCTTCTCCCAAGACGCGCGCCACTGCATCTTGGGCATCATTTCAAAAGAGTCCAATCCATAACGAGAAAAGGATCTCAATTTATTATCCCGCGATCCTGGTAAAGTTTCCCAATTCTCATTCGACTCAGCCATTCGGCCGCTAGTCCGATCCATGCTCCGCAACGGGATTCAGGGCATTACATCCCAATGGCGTTTGTAGAACCCACTGCTAAATCCATCTGGCCCCGGGGCCTTGTTGGGATCCGCCTTCATGATGATAGCCTCCACCTCCTCCAAATAGACCAGCGCGAGTAACTGGCTATTCCCATAGGCGTCACCAGCTTCTTTGTAGTGATATCCGGAAAAACAAAGAGATAGTCAGTCTGAAGATATAACTCAGTGTAGTACCTGACAGCCTTCCCTTGGATCTCTGACGGCTCTCCTACCAGTTTGCCCTTTCCATCAAGCAGGTGGGAGAGACTGTTCCTGTGATGTCTGGTCCGGATAACATTATAGAAGAATTTGGAGCAGCGGTCGCCTTCCTTGAGCCAGGAGCATTTAGCGCGTTGAGCCGCACTAATCTCCTTCTGCAACCGGCGTATGTTGACTTCCCCAATCAGTTCCTTCTCCCTAGCCGCTAGGGGCCCATTCATCATATCGGATTGCATAAAATTCTGGATGGCCCTGAGTTCTGCCTCCTTATCTTCCAGGGAAGGCTTGGGCATTCTCTTCACCCAACTCCGAATAGCCTTCTTTGTGCGCTTGAGGATGTGGACCATGCGGTACTGTGCCGTGCCCCCATGCTGGTTAAGAAGATCCTCTCCAACAGCCTCAGAGTACCCTCCAGAAAGAAACCAGCTGTTGTTGTACCGGAAACGTCGCGACTTCCAGGTAGGCCGCTCTGTGAAACCGACCCTGATAGGGGAATGATCGCTCGTCCCAGCAGCCAGGCCCTCTGCCACAGAGTTTAGGAAGCGACAGAACCACTCTCCATTACCCAAAGCTCTGTCCAGCTGACAAGCAACTCTGTTGATGACAGCTTTGTTATGCCAAGTCCAAATGTGCCCAGTTCGCTCCAAACCCTGTAACCCCGACTAAAGAAGACATCTCTGGAAATCATGCAGGATCTGATCTAGGACAGGTCTGCCTCCCACATTCTCCCTTCTGTGAATGAGAGCGTTGAAATCACCCATCAAGAGCAGCGGAAGATGCAACGAGTCAGCAGTAGCAACCACTTTGGCTATATCCCGCCAAAGGCCCTCCCGATACTACCTGTCATTGTGGCCATAGACCACCCCTAGCAAGAACCTGAAACCACCTTTAGAGAGGGAGATGGCTATCAGCTGCTCCGACATCAAGACCATATTTTCGTCCCAGCTGTTGCTATTCCATCTGACCCAGATCCTAGCCGTGTCACAAAGCGCCAGATTGTGAAGCTGGGCCCAATGAAGGGGAGTCCGTCGGGATAGTGTCTTCTCTCTTTTAATCTTAGTTTCCAGCAATACAGAGATGTCGCACTTCTCTCTGCGTAGGACCTCACAAATCTCTCTCCATCTCCCTAAGGAGCATGCACCCCTGACGTTCCAGGCGATAACCGCCATTAATTATTAAGAGGGTGGGTCTCCTGAATGCCTTCTGGACCAGTACCCGGGGATGGTACTACGTCCGTCAACGCCATGTCCTCCTCTAACCCAGGAGTGGTGGAATGCTGGTTCGCCGTTTGAGAGATCATCAGGACCCAAGCCGGATTGTCCACACAAAGCGGCTCACCGTAGCCAGGTGAACGGCCCTCCTCCCGGGGTTGCCCGTCACGTAGAGGGCCAGCATGTCTTTTCCTGCTATACACTCTCTCCTCGGAAATACCTCCATCTCCTCTATGCTCTTGCCCCGATGCCGACATGCCTCTGGTAACCATACTCCTCTGTGCAGAGAAAGTGATCATAGCCCCACTGGAGTGTACCGTCTGAGGTGAGATAGTCACCGTAGCCCCACTGGGGTGTACTGACTGAGGTGAGATAGTCAGACTCAGTCCACTGGCATCCTCCATCAGCCGGTCTCTCTCCTGCAGGACCCCCTCGGCTCTCTCGTTCCTACTAGTAGTCTCCATCACCCTGGATGTTCTAGGTTTCCTCAGCTGGCTCTGATGGGGTCACCGTCTTCTGTCCTTCGGTAGAGCAAGTACTGGCGAGGTGCCCGAAACAGGCACAATGTGAACATGAAGGTGGTACCCATTCATACTCAACTTTCTGGGTTAGAACCTCTCCAGATGGAACTTCATACTCCAACAAGCTCGGGAGCTCTCCACCGGCCTTGATCTCCACGAACATCCGAGCATACATCAACCTCGACCGAAAGGCTGTAGCATTATCAGCCTTGATCGATTTGCCCACCAAGCTGGCGAGCCTCATAAGCAAGGGGATGCTCCAATATCTTACTGGGAACTCCGGAAAGCGGATCCAAACAACGATAGCATTAAGGACTTCCTTCTCACACCGCAGTTCCGGAGTCCACATTTTCAGAATGATCAGCCTGCTATCAAACGTCCAAGGCCCTCCTCGGATAATCATGGTGACGTCTTCCGCCGGTCCAAACTTCACATTGTAGAAGCCATTCTCTCTCGCAAATATCTCCATGCTTCCGTTAGGCTGCCAAACACGTGCCGCATACGTCCGGATCTGCCCATAGAAGGGCTTGTTCCCCAGCACGTACAGGACCACCGTGTTCTCCCAGAAACCTGTCACATTCGCTGTCACCTTTGGGTCCAACTGGCTTACATATGTCAGCCCAGGACTTTTCCACAGGGCGGAGAGACATCCCCTGAGACCATGGGGCGTCACTAGGTGGGGAGGACCCTATGCCCTGGCCCCCTAAGTCAACAGTTTTTCCTTTCCCTTTATCCGCCGCCGAAGTCTTGGGACGCTACCCAACCGTTCTCCCACCAGCACTATTCTTCGTCCGGGGGGGTGGGGCCATGGGGCGTCTTCCGCGTCCCCGAACCATCGTCCGTTCTCCTGTCAGAGGTGTAGCGCGCCTTTAGGTAGGGCAACGCACCCCACCCTCCTTGCCCACACTCCTACCTCCACGACGTCTCGTAACCGTCGTCCAGCCACCGTTCTCCATCTGTCCACCCTGAGATCCAGACAAGGATCCAGGTTGAAAATCCGAAGCTCCCATCAAGTCTGCGACCCAATGATCAGCACCGTTGAGGGGCACGTCCGCCATCCCGACGTTCCTCCCCCGGTCACCGCTGTCGAACCGTCCACGTTCACGTTTCTCCCGTTCGCAACGGAACGGGCCAGCCCCCCCCCCCCCGGACAACACCAGTGATGTCCCTGCCGCCGCCAGCGTGCGCTGCTCCAGATCCCGTGCCGCCTCTGCCCCCTCCAGCACCACCGGCGCCGGTGCCGCCCTTGACCGGCCCGCCCCCGGTCGGGCCGTCGCTGGCCGACCCACCCTCGCCGGAGGCGCCGGGGTCCTAAATGAGGGACACCCTAGGGTTTCCCAATCGCCCGAGTCCCTGAGCTCCCGATTCCATTTATATATATATATATATATATATATATATATATATATATATATATATATATATATATATATTTTTTTTTTGAAACATTGGGTAAATGTGGCGAACTCGCCTCCACTAGGGCTCGAACTCCTAACCACTTGGGCCGCATGCATCTCTCTTAACCACTAGGCTAGAGGTCATTTGCATATATATATATATTTGGAAAAAGGGTAAATTTTATTCCACTATCAGCGCAATAAGGTTACAGCATAGAGATACAATCCCAACTCAGGGGGACATTATTAGTACATCTGACTCAATGTTATGAAGGATGTCCACCGGTGGGGTGGTCAGTCCCTCATAAATGCGCCGGTTCCTCTCCCTCCAGACATGCCAAACTGATGCAGCAAGCCTCAATCGTGCACGTCTGGCCCAACTCTGCTCCTGGCCCCTGCAATCTCCAATCCACTTAAGGATTTCTCTGAAGTCACGCTCCCTTCCAACTCCTCCCAAGTATCTCCGGCTCTGCTCTGCCCAGATGCTCCACGCCACATGGCACTGAAAGAACAGATGCCCTATGGATTCATTCTCTGTCTCACACAAAACACACTTTGGGTCAGGGACTGGGACCCCGAACCGAAGCAGTCTGTCCCTAGTAAGCATCCGGCCCAGCACCAGTTTATATGCAGACAGTTGCATCTTCCTGGCTAGGCCCTTCCCCCAGATAAAGTCGTACTCCTCGATCTTATCGAAGTGGGGACGAACAAGATCGTAGCAGCTGCTAAATCGGAACTCCCCAGCATCCTCCGTGGAGCCGGGAGGGGCCCAAACCCAGACATCAGTCAGTATAGCAGGAGTGATCTGAACTTGCCTGATCTCCCCTCCTAACTGAGCAGTGAAACGATACTCCTCTGGCCTATATATATATATATATATATATATATATATATATATATATATATATATATTCAAAGATCCTCTTAAAAAGTGTGCCAGGTGAGGTCACTATATAACATGTCAAAGTCCTCGTTGTGACAACAAAACTATATCATATCGGATGTTGGACTAACTACTGCTTGGAGCAGCCTCACAGTACCCAAGTGAATACAGGACACAGAAACAAGAAAGCTAGAGGCTTGCCTCCGCCTCATCAACAAGGACCACAAGAAGCATTCATTCATTTCACAGAGATTCTACAAAATATTACGGCCACGACATTTGATTTCGCCTGTGCCGTAGTGTTTTCCTGGGGGTGCCCGTGTCGTGTCCGACACGAAATCAATAAAAGAAGCATGTGGGGATACCTCGAGGGTTCCGACGACGGTTCTTCGGTCGGGTTGCTTCTGGGAGCCGAAGAAGCGGGTGCCGACGTACTCGACAGCGAATAAGTACCTCTGACCCATGCTCCCTCCTTCCTCTTGTTCCTTCGTGTTCTCTGATCTCAAGATTTTCGAGGGCTTTGGCGAGTCGGTGGGGAATTCAGGCTGGCGCTTGGGCTCGGCGAGCGCTTGCATAGTGTTCGAACAAATGCGGCTGCGAGGGGGGGGGGGGGGGGGGGGGGGGGGGGGGGGGGGGGAGCTCTAGTCCGACTGCGGCAAGGGGGTTTAGAAAGTCTGCTAAATGCTCTTAATTTTAGGCTAATTATATCGACACATCAAAAACTTATCATGGCTAGTCCGGATTGTGGTTAGCCCAAAAAAAATTTATTTTTCACAAGGCTAGTCCAATTTTTTTATCTTGGCTGTCCCAAATTTTTCTCTCCCCCCCCCCCCCCCCCCCCCCCCCCCCCCCCCCCCCCCCCCTCCCAAACCCATTATTTCCACTTCATTTGCAAAATCCCTACCAAAACCCTCAACCCCTCTCACCCATTATTTCCACTCCAGTCTTCATCTTCTCCTCCGCCGGCAGTCGTCGTCTTCTCCTCCGCCGGCAGTCGTCTTCTCCTCCGCCCTCCTCCTCTTTCGAAGAAGACCGATGGCACCGAAAGCTTCCTCGCAAACAAGGTACCCATTATTTCTAAAAAAAATTCCATCTGAAACCCTAGAATTGATTTCGTGTGCATTACGTTTCATTCATTGTTTTAATTGCAAGTATTTCGATGGGAATTAAAGTCTTTTAAATCAAAATAGCATTCACGAATTGAGAATGTATGTGTCGACATGGATTGCCCGACCATCTGGCAGTCCAATCCGTATCGTGGACTGCCAGAAGAATGGGCAGTCCAAAGTTACACATGCTGTGACTTGGACTGCCCATTCTTCTGGCAGCCCAACATATAGTCTAGACTGCGAGAGAGTTGGGCAGTCCAAAACTAAACATGCTCTGACCTGGACTGCCCATTCTTCTGGCAGTCCAATATAGAGACTGGACTGCCAGAGAGTTGGGCAGTCCAAAGCTACACAATGTTGTGAGTTAGACTGCCCATTCTTTTGGCAGTCCAACATACAGGTAAGACTGGCAGATTGTTGGGCAGTCCATAGTTATACACTTCAATATCTAATTAAGATGGGTAAAGTGCATTTAAACCCTCCTTAGAGTTGCCTCGTTCGCAAAATAAGACCTTTTAGAAAACTTAAGCAGTTTACACCTCCCGCAAAACCGTTTTTGCTCGGAATGTCCCTTTCCGTCAATCATAAAGATGAAGAAAGGCAATGTAATAGTATAAGCTAATATTATTGTACTAATCGGCGGTTGCTTCGTTGTTTTTCAGCACATATAATGATGAGTTGAGGTGGGTTAGACCCTACCTAACAGACGAAGCATTAGAACAAGAAATGAAACGTCATTTTCCTTCTTGGTTGAGCGAATATGTAAGCAACTCGGTAATTACTGGCCTCTTCCAATGCAACTGTGCAATAAATAACTTACTATCTCTTCTTTGGTATTCAGGTCGATCGTCTAATTTCACCAGAGATTGAATTAATTAGAACTCTTGCCAAGGGACCAATTACTTTTGTTAAAATATGGCCAAGTTACTGTGTCAATGGCTTTAGGTTCAAGTCGACAAATGCTCCGATCAGAGACGGCTTCCTGGATCTTGATTCCACGAAAAACAGTTGTGTGTGTATCAAATCTTCAAACTACAAAGACGTTGATCCAGGAAATAATTTCTTTGGCATCTTGCGAGAGATTGTGGAGTTGACATATAATTATGGCAGAGAACCTGCAAAGATCGTGTTGTTCAAGTGTGAATGGTTCGATCCGATTGAAAATCAAGGTTGAAAAATTAACAAGCATGGTCTTGTGGATATAAACTACAAGCGTAGATATCAAGGCTACGAACCATTTGTCCTAGCAACTCAAGGCTCAGCTCAGTGTACTTCACAGCTTATCCGAGACGGGGAGCAACGAAGTCTGACTGGTGGGCAGTATGCAAGACTAAAGCTAGAGATACTTTTGATGTTGACGAAAACGCTTATCAGGAGGACAAGCTACCTCTTGTAACCAATATTGTTGATGTGGACTCCGCGGAAGTTACGCATTATATGACACATAATGTAGAAGATATAGAATTATCTGAAGAGGAAGACGAAGCCGACGAAGGCGAAGATGAAAGTGAAGATGAGGAGGAAGATGAGGTCGAGGAAGACGAACAAGATGATATTCTGAAGATGACTGAGAGAGATGTACTTTCATTTTCTTATTATGTAGAGTTGGTTATTATCTAGTCTTGGTTATTATCTGAATGCACTATCTGGAGTTAGATGATTCTTGTAGAATGTACTATCTGAACTTAGATGTTTCTTGTAAAATATACTATCTAGACTTAGATGTTTCTTGTAAAATATATCATCATATGTTGTCTTGGTTATTATCTTGTCTTTGTTGCACTTTCATATTTCTAGTCTCTATTATTTGTTGTCTTTGTCGTATCTCATCATATGTTGTTATCAAGCATGACAGGTCGTCGCGGATTGTTACGCATTTTCCGACATGGGGCACGGGGTACTGATACTGTCAGAGGACAGGGTACTCCTTCGGTACCTACTGGTGGTACTGCTAGAGGACGGGGTTCTTCTTCGGTACCTCCTACTGGTACCGGCTCTGGATCCTCGTCGCCCAGTACTCATGTGTATCGGACAGTAGCTCCGCCCACCACGATGCTACGTGGCATATCTTCTGGGACGAGTAGTTCCAGGCCTGAGACTTCTTCCGAGAGTAGCGTTCCTCCTGCTGATACGACGATGGAGGCAGATGAGCAGATGGAGGAGGCTGCGCCAACAGCCGACCAGTATTAGGCAGATGATGCCTACGCACCTTCGGAGGAGACGATGACGGAGATCTGGGCCGACGGTACAAAGTAAGTATTTTGGTTTATCATTTTTTTGTGTTTATCATAAATTAACTTTTTTCATGAATATAATATTTCTGTATAGATATCGTCCCCCGTCGGTACAGAGATGCCTAGGCCAGCTCCTGAGGCAAAATTATGGTGGTCCTTGGATAAACTACTCGGATGCTCCGGACGATAGGAAGGCCTACTGGTTTGCGCGCTTCAAGGTTAAAATAGATTTGCTTTTAACATGAATCATTTGATTTATGCATATTATATGTTACTGAAAAATATTTGGTTTGCGTACTCTTCTAGGATATGTTTTTCTATCCACTGCACCGGGCCGAGCTGATCGAGGGGATGTTTCCTGCTGTCGCTGCTAAGCTGATCCGCGACGCTATTAATGATCAGAAGGCTCGTGATCGTGCCGGAAAGCCGATCCAAGGTTGGATCACCCCTGATCAGTGGGATGCGATGAAGGCTCGATTCAACGAGCCAAGGTACAAGGAAAAGTCCGAGAAGGCCAAGGCGGTTAGGCAGCATGTCTCGAAGTGGTACGGTGGGTCGATTCCGATGACGGAATATTTCCATCGTCTGGTATGTATTTTTCTTTCAAAAATATTATTTTAATGCAAATCCGATAAATTATTACTAAGATAATATATTTAATTACAGGTAAGGAAGGTCGGTAACGTCGACATGGTGACCGTCTTCCTGGCCACCCATCGGAAGGACGAAAGGCCTTATTAACGAGAGGGCTGAGCTTGCCTATGTAAGTATTACAATACTATTTGTTAATTATAATACTTCATGTTAATTTTAATATAACTTAGTAAATATGCATGCAAATAAATATTCATGTAGTTAGTAATAATAAGTACATTAATTAGAGATTATAAATCATAGAGTACTATCCATACATTCTAGGCCGAGTATCAGAGGCTTCGGGACCGAGCGACTGCTAGTGCACCTACTGCAAGAGAGGTCGGTACTTCCTCGCAGCCCACTCAAGCTCCGTCGGCGGACGAGCTGTGGATGACCGCCGCTGGTGGCCTCCGTAGGGGTACGTACTACGGTACGGGATCCTATGGCATCCTAGTTGGGAGCCAGTCCTCTAGGGCATCTTCCGCTAGTGTGCATGGTCCACAGCCGTCCCAGGAGTCTGCCCGAGTCCACCAGATGATGGAGTCTCTCCAGGACGAGCTGCTACGACAGATTCAGGACCAATCTCAGCACCAGTCGGACGAGCCTGCGCTTATAGCACGATTGGATGCGCTCGACCGCAGCATTATGGAGCTCCGGAATGTGACTGAGCGGACAGAGCGGAGCGTCACCGATCTTAGAGCGTCGACGGAGCGCAGCATATTGGATCTGCAGGCATCACAGATGACCATGGACGAGAGGCGGAGATTGGTGCAGGATTCGGTGGCTGATAGCAGTGATAGAATGTTATCTACCATGGATTCATACCACCAGCTGTCATGCCCCGCTCCCGTAGGAGTGATCATCCTCGCTAAGGCATGATGCCGCACGAGCCTAGATTGCGCTCGTGCAAGGCGGGTTCCATAACGGCCAAATTTAGCGGCTGCGACGGGGTCGTCGCACAAAAGTCCCAAGCAGAGACATTGAAATATGCAGCAGAAATTTAGATCAAACACAAGTTATTCAAAAGAAGCTCTTTATTGATACTGAAGAAAAGGTTACAATAGGGCGCAAGGCCAAGATTACAAGTCTCTCAGGCTCACTCATCTCACATTACAAGTCACTCAGCTCTCTCTCATCTCTCAAATATAAGTCTTGAGCCAGCAGATGCTTCAGAAGGCGACGTCCATACATTATGTCCTGTATAAGTCTTGAATACATGCGGTCGCACGCTTCAAATCGCCAAGGAACTCTGTGCCTCGACGCATCCAAGCGAGCTCCGCGCCACGAGCTTCTACCTGTGCCTGCACATGAAAACTATGTGGGTGTCAGTACTCAACTGTACTGGTGGAATGAGCTCCTCGCCCACCCATACAAAACCAACACGTTTGATTTACTTTGTGTAACATAGTCCCTTTATGATTGTCTTTCTATTCTTTCCTTAGGATCGGTTTTAGGACAGACGCCTTGGCCTATTTTGTGTCTCAAGACCATTTCGTGCTTGCAACGCAACATCAACTCAACAATGTTAACCTATCAAGTCGTGCTTGTCTTAAGGCTTAAAATCAGATATGCAACTACGCGATAAGACTCCATTCCCGTGTGACCGTGCTATAAGTCCTTGTTGAGGTCGTGCCTCGCAACTCAATGAGACTCAATCATATCGCCGCCTCGCGGCCCTTCGCTAATAAATCATCAACTGACCCAATCAAAACTTGTGGGTTAAGTGTCACTCGACCAACTTTGCCTTGCGACGTTTCCTGACTTAAACTCAAGACAACTCAAACCAACTTATGCAACTTATATGCCGACAACTCAAGACTCGACGCCACATCTCGTGCCGAAGCACGTCGCCTATATTGTAGCCAAATTTTAGGCCCAATATTTTGTGTTCTAACTGTACACACACATTCAACTTGACTCCTTGATATACTGCACTCAATACTCGACTCAATCCAACGGCATACACGCGGATCGCCGCCCATGCCAACTCATCCATATGAACTAGTCACTAGCGCCCAGCACTATAATGGACTCCTTTTGAGCTTTTGATTAGACGAACGCTCCTTGCCAGCGCGAGTAGCTAGCTCCGCTGCAAGTCCTCGCTAACCCGTGCGGTCATCCAGCACAGCTACGAATGTCTCTATCGCAACGATTCCCATGGGCCGCCTGGGTCGCCGTTCGAGAAATAGTTCATTTTATCTTGTACAAGTTGTCCAATGACCATACAAGACTCGACTCGAACTGACGTCTCACACAGTCAATCTACTTCTAGTGCTACCATCTCTTTCAGGGCTAAGTTCAACACTTTTCACATCTGAGACCTTGCCTCGGTGACCCAGTCGTGAGCATTCTACTTTTTTGCCTCAACGACCCAGTCGCAAGCATTCTACTTTCTTGCCTCACGACCCAGTCGTGAGCATTCTTCTTTCTTGCCCTATCATTTCACTCAACTCAAGAACAACTATTTGAAGCACTTTCCAAACTCAACAAATCAACCGTGGCCCATGCCTTGAAACACTATGTTCGTGCCATCGTGTCTTAAACCAACTTGAAACTCTATGTGACACTACCACCCAAGTCATACTCTATATGACGGGCCTTATGATCGTGAGACTATGTGGTTACACACAGCCGTAGAACTCATAGGACCGTGCTTGCTACTACTTCTGGTTAGCTTAACATATCTTGCCTAACTTACTTTGCAACAACTTGACGAGCAAAGGCTGCGTCAAGCCTTGCGTCGGGGGAACGTGTCGTGCACGCGTTCGACTTTGAACAACCAAGTTATTTGAGGTGCCTAGACTTATGCCACAAGCCGTGCAATATAACTTAACCCGTCGGCGAGCAGAGGCTATGCCACACCTTGGGCGAAGAGACCGTGCATGCTTTATGAAACATTTATGCGGGCGACGCCTATGAATTTGGCTAACTCTTAACTTGTGGTGAATACCAACTTTTCCTTCTCCCAAGCCACGGGACGAAGGACCGAGTGTCATTTTCAAAGCACGCCGTGCACCAACTCTAAGACGATCGTTGGACCTTTCCATATTTTAACTCAATTCGACCAGTCGGGATTATTCCCTTATCTATGTTGATTCGTCTCTTTTATTATTAAGCCTACTTGTACAAGTTGAAAACATGCGATTTATTATGTGAAGGCTAAAATGAGGCAAGTTCACCGAAACTACCCTACCTGAGCGAGGGTCGCCTCGACCGAGCGATGTCTTCGAGTCGCCGTTGCAAGGCTAAGTCCGAACGCCGTCGGCGTTTCGATTCCTCCGATTGATCCGATTGACTGAGCGGGACGGGGCACTACACCAAAGACTCCACCGACGTCACTACCTCCTTCATCGGTGTCGATTTCATAGGAGGACTATAAGCTTTTCTTAGCCCTTCGTCGTGGTGTGCCCCCTCCTGCTCCAGATCCCCAGTAGTCCTAGTTATGACTGTTTGTATTGAGTGTTTGAGTACTTGTTTTTCTTTGTATTTGTTTGTGACACTTATTTGTTTGTGACACTTGTTTGTTGGTTGCATAGATACATTGGTTATTATTTGTGTAGACCCATGACGATTTGGATATTGGTTTATATATGTTGTGTGGACTTTGGTTATTTTATGTTATTCGTTTCATTTGGATGTTAATTTATCGGTGTTGAGTGTTCCACCGAAGGGGTCGGCGAACCCAGGGATAAAATTTGCTTGTGTATTGTGTTTGAGATTAAACTGCAAGTAGAAAATGATTCTGTGGAGAAAACTGCATACTGTAATTTATTTATTTTTATTTTTTTCAAATTTAGCGACGTCTACCGACGTTTACCGACGCGTTCCGACGTCAAAATGCGTCGGTAGATGTCGCTAAACTGGCATATATTGCCAGGATACCGACGTATAGCGACGTCAGTTTCGCCGGTAGGCGTCGGTAACCATCGGTAGACGTCGGTAACTTTCCCAGGATTTTACCACATTTTCCCAGGATATACCGACGTATAGCGACATCACAAAACATCGTTAATATTCCCCAGGATATACCGACGTAGTGCGACATCGTAAATGTCGGTAATTTTTCCAGGACATATCGACGTATAGCGATATCATAAACATCGCTATTTCATCAACGAAACGATGGTAAACGTCGGTATATTACCGACGTATCTTTGCGTCGGTAAACGTCGGTGCTGGCGACGATCAGCGACGTCTTTCCAAACAGCGACTAAGGTTTCCGTGACAAGAGGAAGACGTCGCTAAATACGTCGCTAAACTAGTTTAGCGACGTCTTTAGGCGTTTTAGCGACGTCTTCTGGCATCGCTAAAATGACTTATTCTGGTAGTGTATCGACGGTAGTACGATGTCTAGCCACAATGCTCAAAATCACATAATTAATAACTTTATTGCTCATTCACAAAACTAACAAATGTACAACATTCACAAGTTTTACATTTATAGAAAAGTACAAGGTTCTTATAAATATTGAAAATGACTACAACACCTCTATCTAACTAATCTCTAGGTTTTGGCCTGCAAGTACACCTGTGTCTCCCCAGTGCTAAGCTAATCGCGGCTAACCTGAAAAATGTTGGTTTTCATTCATGAATGGAACAAGTACAATTCATTGAGTACAGTTCCAAATATATGATAATGACTATAAAACAGAGGTTAGCCATCAAATACATGATGAGAGAATCTACTATAACATGGTAATACAGTAAACAAGAGACAGAAAAATATATAGAAACATATAAAGGGTGAAACGAGGAAAAAACATAGCTATCTAACTGTGTTGAAGTACTCATTTCGATGTGTGATCGGCTGGGACTGTAGAAGCATAAAAAATATAATACTATGTATCCCACATGAAGAAGACAAAAGAAGCTATGCACCCACACAACCAAAAGGGGGCTATGCGTCCACACAACCAAAGGGAGTCTATGCGACCACATGGTCGAAGAGGGGCTATGCGCCCACATGATCGATGAGGAGCTATGAGCCCACATGATCGAAGAGGGTCTATGCGCCCACGTTGTTTTCATGCAAATCAAACATGCACCCAAGTGTGGGCGCATAAACATACTCCCACACTATGCGCCCAAGGCAGCAGATTCCTACGACTCAGTCAAACTCCACGATCAATCGTGCACCGAAGTATGCGGCCATGTCAGTCTCCATGAGCAATCGTGCACCGAAGCATGCGGCCACGTCAATCCACGATCTACCCACGATTATCTAGTATCCATGCGCCTACACCCTATGCGCCCAAAGGGGTGTTATGCATCCACAGTAAAATCAGTGTATTTTCCACCTGTGGGCGCATAACAGTCGTTTCAGTGCTAAACGACTATAAATAGAGGGCGTCCCCCTCTACAAAGAGACAGAACAGAAAGCATTTCAAGAGCCAAATTGCTGCCCTTCTCGCCAGTGAGCCGAGACTTAGCAATTTTCTTAGATTTTCTCCCACTTTTGTAATCGGAGTGTCAACGTAGTAAAGGAGCAACTGCCGCTCAATCTCCATCATCCCATTCCCCAGAATTCTTTTTGTACTCGGGGATCCTCAGCGCAGGATCTCTCAGGCGTACTCGATTTGTGGTGCCTTGCACCAATAAGAAAAGACATCATTTTTTCTTCTTTTTTGTGTGTGTCCACAAAAATGGCGACTCTGCTGGGGACTACCTTTTTCTCTGACGAGAAGGTGGTGACACAATTCGATTCCGATAAAGTGGGGAGCACTCAGAAGATGTTGATCGTGAAGTTCGATCAGCAGGCGTTTGAAGAGATGCTCTCGAGGGACGGCTCTACTCCCTCAAAATCAGCGAAGCCAAATAAGTCTCGCAAGACTTGGCTTCCGAAGGCTCGTGGTGCATATCCTGCCAGTGTCATAGAAGATATGCAACCGAAGAACTCTGTCACGTGGGCGCATAGGCCTTCCACGTAGGCGCATGGAGCTCCCCTGTGGGCGCATAGCTCTGCCACATAGGCTCCTGATACGAAAAAGTCGCATACCATTTCGGGCTCTACTAGCCCAGCGACTTCCCTCTTGTGCTACCAACAACAGAGTGTTCAACACTCGAAAATTGGGAAAGAAAAACACTACAATACAAAGAATTGAAGTGTTCGACGTTCTGGACAAACTCAGCGAGGCTCACAAACGAAGAAGGCAAAACTGGGAGAAAACAACGTTGTTTTCCAAAGCATGCGCCTAGAGTCATGCGCCCAAGGCAGTATGTGGGCGCATAACTCTAGCCAGAGGACTTCTGTCTTTGATAGGCTATGAGCCCAGGGCCATGCGCCCAGGCTCTAACGACCCATTCTATGCGCCCACATCCAGGAGGGCCAGGCATGCTGCCAGGACTTCAGGAAGCATGCGCCCAAGGGCATGCTCCAGGGTCTATGCGCCCACAGCAAAAAGACAGACCCCACCGCGTATACCACGGGGCTGTCTTCAAGGTCATTACGGAACTTAGGTGTGGGGGTTGCCTCTGTACATGAACTAAGTCCGGATGCACCAACTCCCCTTACAAATCCATATGCAAAGCTCGACGATGCATGTGACATGGGTTTTAAGGTAAAACTCCCTTCCGCTGATCTACGCGACATGATAAATCATAAGCGTAAAGCGAGGGAGGATATTATAATTTATGGTGTATATCCGTGCACCAGTATTGTCATCAACTGTTGTTGCTCCAAAGCAACAAAAGTGCCTCAGAGGCAGTCCGTATTTCGATGACTACATCGCTCTGATGATGAAAAGCTGCTATGTGTTTCATCAAATATGGCTTCATGGGGTCCTCCTTACGGAAGCCCCAATCAAAGAAGGTTGACTACTAACCCAACCTTTTCTCTCAGTTCTGCGAACAGAAGAATAAGAAGTCTGCCAACAGACAGCCAGCGAGCTGTTACATCTGAAGGAGTCTATATGGGTACTCGGTCAAGGATGAGATTCCGTATATATGACGAGGACTCCCAAGCTGGAGGTGATGATCCTTCAGCTGGGGGTAGTATTCCCTCAGAATCTGAAGCAGACGACCTTTACATCGGGACTAGCCTTCCAGATGACGATGATCTCTTCGAGTCTCACGGTGACTATTTACCTCCCCTTCCTGAAGACGAGAGGGTCTTTTCAATTCAGAGACAGACAGTATCAGCACCAGTTGTACTGTCTCCTCTATTCATCCTCGCGAGTTATCTACGTACATGGCGGATGGAGAAAGACCTGAAGAAGCCAGTGATCAGACCAACAATTGGCTAGAGAGTCTTGAAATAGCATTTGCCAATATCACTAATATGCTTACCAGTATCATAGCAATCCAAACTGCTGGGGCTGTTCCTCCACCTCAACCGAACGTCTCAGTACCCGTTAGTCCGGCTCATAGCAACAACCCTCCTTCACTACAAAAGGAGTATCATTCTATTGCGCCTCCTCCAAATCTTATAAATGCTGGGGGTGGTCCTTCGCCAATGATGCTTGACAACCATACAGCAGTCGTTTCTCAATATCTGCTCAATCAGCAGGATGCAATTGATTTTTTTGTTGTCCGTCTCGATACCATCTCACACAAAGACGAGCTTCAGAAAATGGGGATATCTCAACCTTATCCTCCTAAATGGGAGAATGCTACTTGCCCTCCTAACTACAAGCCACTGATGCTAAATTCATTTAACGGGATGACTTCTCCTCGCCAACACATGACACACTTCAACACGCAGACTCTACACTTACCAAGGGATGATCCGTTCTTGTCAAAACTATTTATTAGCACCTTGCAGGGGGTAGCTTTTGAATGGTTCTGTAGTCTACCTGACGGTTGTATTAATTCCTTTAAAGACTTGGAGAGGTTATTCCTCAACAGGTTTTATGAGAGTGGCATGCATGTTAGTATATCCACCCTCATCGAGACCAAGCAAAGGAGGACCGAGTCTGTTATTGCTTTCATTGAACGCTTCAGGTGACTAGCATTGAAGATGCCCTTCGGTATACTAGACTCAGAACTTATGGATACTTGTCGACATAACTTTCTTCCTATAGTGAAGTTCTGTCTGGGTATACATAAGTATGATACATGGCCTGCTTTCATTGGGGCCGCTGATGTTGCTGAAAATGACGTCCCTAATCTTGAATTACTGGGGTTAAAGATACCCAAATCTGAAGATAAAAGCAAGTACCCCCAAACTATCCCTGTCCGTAGGGTTAAAGGGAAAGAAGTCTTGAAGGTCAACACTTCCAAGGGAGCTTCCAATTCTCAGGGCGCTCATGACAAACCTAAAGAGACTTTCTCCTTTGACGAAGATAATATTATTACCATTTTCACACATTGATGAAGGGTAATAAACTGACATTGCCTCCACCACGACGTCCTGCGGAGACGAACCAACTCAACAATCCCAAGTACTGTCTTTATCATCAGTACGTGCACCACTCTACCAAGGATTGCATCATCCTGAAGAAGAAGATACAACAGCTTATCGACAACCAAGTGATCAACCTCAAAGCTGAAGACAAGGTCGTATCTTCTAACATAATCTCTCTTCAATTTGGTGACTTTTCTTCCACAAAAGTCCCAGACGGCGTAGTCCTAATCCCCAAGGCAATAATGGAAGTCGTCAACCTGCCTCCAGCTTGCAACTCAACCTTGGTGCCACTCACGATAGAACGTGGTAAGATCATGTTGGTCCATCCAGACCTTGTGCAAGAAATGACGCAGGGGGTGCTATCTTCCAAAGTAAAGAGGGGCAAGAAATACAAATTATGCTATATGGTGTCTTCTCCCATTTACGAAGTTCTATCTGGCGAGACGCAATCCGAGAAGGCCTACCTACGGACTTATGACCTCGCACAAGAAGATGCAATACCTTCTCAAGCTCCTGCTGTCCCCACAAGTTTAGAAGCTGGTCCATCTAAGTCCTCAACTACCGACAAAGCTAAGCAGAAGGAGACGCGATTTGACAAGTCTCTGAAGGCACCAACTCCCGAAGGCATGGATCGGTCTTACAACTTTGACATATTGGCACAGCTGGCCAATACACCTGTTAGGTTGTCTTTGTTCGATCTACTGCGACTCTTCAAAGCGACGCAAAAAACTTTAAGTGAGGCATTACTACATGCCGAATCTTATCTCGCTGAACTCAAAGCCCCCGCTGAAGATCCCGTCTTCTGTCCTTATTGTCATAGCACTATGGAAGTGGTGCCCAACATCACCTTTTCACAAGAGGACATGCTACTCAAAACAATCGTCATGATAGACCTCTGTACTATACAGGGTATATCGGGGAGATTAAGGTGGATCGGATGCATATCGATCCAGGTTCCTCTCTCAGCATCATCCCTAGAAGTCTACTCCAAATTCTAGGGATCCCTCTGCACAAGTTGTCTGTAACCAATACAACTATCATGGCTTTCAATGCTGGGAGAAGCCACCCACTGGATAAGATCCGTCTCAAGTGCCAAATTGGTGATCTTCGAACGGAGGTTTCTTGCTTTGTAATCGACGCCAATGTGTCCTACAACGTCTTGTTAGGGCGTTCATGGATACATGAGAACATGATCGTTCTTTCTACCCTTCACCAGTGCTTCAAGTACGTCAACAGCGATGGCATCGTGAAGGCGGAGTTTGCCGATGTCGATCCTTTTAAGGGTATTGAAGCATATTATGGAGATTCGGTACTTTACCAATCTCAGCCCTCCAAGGATGACGGCAACGAAGCTGACGATGAAGCTGAAGTGAGTTCATCCACCAGTGATGGTCCCCTGATTATCCGAGTCAAAGGATGTACTACTCCAAAAAGTACTCCAAAGCCTCTCACAATCTGGGTCAAAAAGAAGAATCCTGACAAGGTCAAACCATTGACCATCACTCTCCGCAAAACAACTCGGGTGGAACCTGCTGAAGTCCGTCCTCCCAATCCTGAAGAGTTATCCTATGTGGCAAACTTGGCCAAATCTGTGGCTCCTATTCCAGACAATGATCCCCTCAACGAGTATATCAATACTTAGAATAATGTACCTTCAGTAGATGATGTTATCCCTGAAGAAGGTTCGTTCTGGACTCTACTTCTCCCAATCACAACGCTGAAGCTGACTATGATTCTGGAAAAAATATAACTTTATCGATATAGTTGGCAGGCCAAGAATATCATCCAGAACATGGGATATGATATAAAAAGCAACCAGGGGCTAAACTACGGTCAAGGGCGACGATTGTCAATACGTCACTTTGCTCCTCCTGGCAAACTCGAGAACTATTATCAACAAAACGATGTTGGTTTGGGTTACGTTACTCCTCCAACAACTCCTGAAGGATCAGACGTCGAAGCGGATCGTTGTTCTCATTCTTCTGATTCCTGCCTCTGGGATTTAGACTCCAGCATGGAAGACATGTTCAAAGCAACTTTGTCCATCAACATGGTGTCAGTTGACCAAATTGCAGACGATGTCCAATTGATCGAGCTTGAACAATGGGCTCAAAAGATGGATACTATGTGGGTGTTACGTTTCGAACAACGTAAACCACCTACTAAAGACGAAGTCGTCCAAGTTAATTTAGGAGATGAATCATCTCTTAAACCAATCTTCATCAGCAAAAGTCTGTCTAGCGACGAACGACAATCTCTTATACAGCTTATAAGAGAATACATTGACGTCTTTGTATGGAGCTATGAAGACATGACAGGCTTGGACCCTAATGTTGCTATGCACCGCCTAAATATCTCGTCCAAAGCTAAGCCAGTGAAGCAGCAGCAACGACGGTTCTGACCAGATATCATAGAGGCCATCGAGAGTGAAGTCAAGAAGCTTATTTCAACCGGGTTCATTCGCGAAGAACAACACCCTGACTAGGTCGCTAACATTATGCCAATTATGAAAAAGAATGGTAAAGTTCAAGTATGTATCGATTACCATGATTTGAACTCTGCATGTCTGAAAGATGAGTTCTCTCTACCGATTACCGACGTAATGATCGACAATACTTGCGGCTTCGAGTGGATGTCCTTCATGGATGGGTTCTCAGGCTACAACCAGATCAAGATGTTCCCTGACGATAAAAAATACACATCTTTTCGAACACCGTTGGGGGTATACTGCTATACGGTAATGTCCTTCGGATTGAAAAATGCAGGGGCGACATACAGCGAGCTATGAACACAATTTTTTGCGATCATTTGCGCAAAATAGTGGAATGCTACGTAGACGATATCATAGTAAAATGCTGTCTCAAGGGCAACCACCTCCAAGATTTGAGAATGGTGTTCGAACTAATGCATACATACCAACTCAAGATGAATCCAACCAAGTCTTTTATGGGAGTCTCCAGCGGCAAGTTCCTTGGTTTTGTTATCACTTCAAAGGGTATACATCTTGACCCGGAGAAAGTAAAAGCTATCCTCGATATGCGTCCCCAATAAATCTCAAAGAGCTACACGGACTTCAAGGAAGGCTAGCCTACATCAGACGATTCATTTCAAATCTTTCAGGAAGGTGTCAACCGTTTACTCCGCTCATGAAGGAAGGAGTATCTTTCGTCTGGACTGAACAATGTCAACGCGTATTTGACGACATCAAGAAGTATCTCATAAGTCCCCCAGTATTGGTGGCTCCAATAACGGGAAAGCCTTTCTTGTTATATGTCCGTGCTATGGATCATTTCCTTGGTGCCCTATTAGCTCAGAAGAATGAAGGCGGCCATGAACAGGCAATCTACTACCTCAGCCGCACGATGGTGGGTGCCGAGCACAGATACATACCTGTAGAAAAGGAATATCTCGTACTGGTATTTACTATTCAGAAGATACGCCACTATGTGTCTGGGCAGACTATCCACATCATATCTAAAGTCAATCCTCTCAGAATAGTCGTGATTAAACCGGATTCTCTTAATTCTTGTTTAGCTACATGGGCAATGTTGTTGACTCCATACGATATGTTGTTCGTCCCTCAGAAGGCAGTAAAAGGCCAAGCGTTCGCTGATTTCCTAGCAGCTCATCCTGTCCCAGAATCTTCCAAACTCTACGATAAAATCCCGGATGAAGTAGTGGAGTCTAACACCGCAACTGAGGAAATCCCCATTTGGCGAATGTTTTTTGATGGTGCATCAAGAACAGGACCTAAAGAAAATATCGTAGCCGGAGTAGGCATCGTGCTTGTGTCACCCGACCATCTGGTTATACATCGTGCATATTCTCTCATGGAAACCTGTACTAACAATATGGCCGAATATAATGCCCAACTGATCGGAATAATTAGGAGTTGACTATCTAGAAGCTTACGGCGATTCTAAGCTAATAGTTAGTCAAGTCCGAGGGGATTATGAAGTTCGTCACGAAGATCTTATCCCATATCACAAAGAGACAATCGAATTAGCTTCTACTTTTGCTGGATTCTTCATCGAGCACGTGCCTCGATTACAGAATATACAAGCAGATGCTTTAACCGGTCTTGCTGCTTTCTTGATCGTCCCTACCAATACTCAGCATTAGATCACAGTGTCTGGTCGAGAGCTATTCTGTGTAAAAGTTGTCTTGCATATTCATCACAGTTACGCAACAGAAATAAACATCGACGTTAAAGACTGGAGATTTCCTTTCATAGACTACACCATCTACGGAATCGTCCCTGAGGACCCAAAGGAAGCAGTGTCTGTCCAAAGGCAATCCCTCAGATTTTACTATGATACAGCTACCAAAATACGGTACCGACGCTCTTACGACGGGCTACTGTTACGATATTTATCAGACACAGAAGCCAAACATCCACTCCGTAAGGCTCACGACGAAATTTATGGTGCACATCAACCAGGCCCTAAATTACAAGATCGCCTTAGACGAATGGGTTATTATTGGCCCACGATGATAGCAAATATTGTTGAATATGCAAAGAAGTGTAGGGCTTGTCAGTTCCACGCCGACTTCATTCAACAACCTTTGGAGTTTCTACATCCGACGACAGCATCTTGGCCTTTTGAAGCCTGGGGTATGGACGTCATAGGCCCAATCAGCCCGCCATCCTCCAGAGGACATCGGTTTATCCTAGCTATAATCGATTACTTCTCCAAATGGGCGGAAGCTATACCGCTCACCGAAGTAAAGACGTCGAACGTGATCAGTTTCATCAAACATCACGTTATCTACCGCTTCGGCTACCTCGCAGGATCATCCATGATAATGGTCCATAATTCGCGAGCCATACATTCTATCGGTTCTGCGATAAAAATCGAATTCAGAATGTCGCCTCTACTGCTTACAATTCAGCGACTAATGGGTTAGCAGAAGCCTTTAATAAGACTATCATCAAACTTCTCAAGAAGTTTGTGTCTTCAAACAAGCACAATTGGAATGAGAAGCTCGGTGAATGTCTCTGGGCCTATCGTACAATGGTCCGGACTCCAATAGGCAGTACGCCATTCTCTCTGGTTTATGGGAGTGAAGCAGTTCTTCTCCTGGAAATTTAGATTCCTTCTCTTCGAGTAGCCTTAGCCAGTGAGTTGACTACCGAAGAAAGTTACCGTCTGTGACTATAAGAGCTGGAAGCGCTAGACGAAAAATGCTTATCAGCTCAACAGCGTATTGAGCTATACCAAGCACGCCTTTCCAGAGCCTTTAATAAAAAGGTGAAGGAAAGAATCTTTCTAGTTAGTGATCTGGTTTTAGCAGTGAGAAGACCAATGGTCATGACGCACAAGACAAAAGGAAAATTCTAGCCTAAATAGGAAGGTCCTTTCGTTATAGAATCAGTGTATTCTAACGGTGCGTATCGACTAACCAAGCCTGATGGTGACTTGCTCATGATGCCGATCAACGGCAAGTTCCTCAAGAAATATTATATGTAACCTTCATAAACAGCATTCACATATACCCTGCTTCAGTCATGTAAATGTACAATGCAATGTTTATGTGATTCAAAGAAAATTTATCTAACTATTATCCGTATTTCAAGAATCTTGAATACGCCATGGATAATAGGTCCTTTAAAAAGATTCCCCAATGGAATTATCTCCGTTTTGGACTCTGTCCAAACTCGGTCTAACGAAAACAAGTCATGTCCATATTACCTCTGAACTGTTTTATGATAATTATTTCCCCAGTGGAATAATTAAGAAACATTTTGCCATGTCCATATAACCTCTGAGCAAAATATTCATCAAAGATAATCACGTCCATATTACCTCTGAATTATCCACTCCTACCTAATGTTATATATCCTTCCACGTCCATATTACATCTGGTCAGATATAGAACATTCTCTGCTATTACGTCCATATTACCTCTATTAGCAGCTTCTTTCAACTTATTATCTATATTCAAGAACCTTGAATATAAAACGGATAATAAGTTCACATCAAATTTTCCAGCGGAATACCCACCAGAAATATCCTTACTACATCCTCATCACCTCTATTTCTGATATTTCACAAGCTTCATTCATGAGTTTTGAAAGCCAAAAGATTCTTTATTAAAAACGTCTATCAAAAGACGGAGAAAAGTAGAAGATACAAGAGTCTTGACGACTAAAAGAGACAGTCACAAACAAAAGACTTAAGGGATACACAATCGATTGATGTTATCCCTCAGAGCCTTGATTTCAGCTTGAGATTTGACGGTGGCGCGACGACATGCTTCTTCCTACCGAGCAGCTTCATCCTCGAAAGGAATCAGTTTCATATGCTCCTCTTCCAACTTCACCAGCTGAGCCTTCGATTGGTCTGAAGTTGTGGCAATCGCAGCAGCCTGAACCACGTAGTCTTCCTGCTCAGATGCAACTGTTCGCAAGTCAACCTCAAGTTGAGCAATCTTTTCGCAAAGCTGCACAATATGGTTGTACTTTTCAGCGATCTGGATGGCCAGCTTATTCTTTGAGGCAATACGAGCCCTACCGGCAGCATCAAACTGTTCATATTGATCAGCCAGCTCACTGATCTCTTTAGCCAGAGCCTCCTTTCTCGCCTGGAAAGTAGCTTTCTCCTCCTCAATAGCCACAATCAGAGCAACATCCTCCTCAAGAAACGATGATATTGGGCTTCGCTGACTGACCTTTCGGAGTTTGGCCACTTGATTTTCCAGGTTAGCCATGACCTTCCTTAAAGTATTAGCTCGCTCTTCATAGCCAGCAATGCTTTCAAGAGCTGTCACCTAGTATTCAGCGACAGCCTTCATAGGCCCGAAGGCAGTATTTCGGTTCAAAACTCTAGGAAGCTTTACTTTCAAAATGGAGTAGAAAGCACTTATGACTTCCTGAGCCATCTCATCATCTTCAAAAGAGGTCGTTGGAGATGAAGCTTGATGAGGATCTTCTATCCCAGGAAGAGCTACTTGGAAGGAAGCTAAACCTGACAAATAAAGCAATATACATATCAGTAACAAACAAACAAAAACTTACTTAAAGAAGGAGTTGTAAGTTCATACCTCCTGTCAGCTCAGCATCAACTGGAACCGGGGAAATGAGAGCAGACCCGGGTCGCTCACTGTCAACGTCAGCCAAAGCAGCATAGGCTGCTCGTCTTCCATAGTCCCAGCCAGACCCGAAGCAGATTTAATAATGGCCGCCTCAACGGGCCGATCAAGAACTTCTTCAGTAATCGATGTCGGTTTACTGGGAGAACCAAGGGCAGCTTTCTGTCTAGCCCCTGTATCTGGAGCAACCTCCGTGCTTTGTTCCCTTTCCTTGTCTACAAGGGAATATACGATGGAAGTCAACCTCACAAGTTGTACGCAAAATTGAAGTCGAAAAATCTCATCCAAAGAAAAGTGTAAGAATGACATACCTAGAGGAGGGTGAGCTGATTGGACTTGATTTTCATCCAAATCCTTCATCATAGCGCATATCGTAGACATATCCCCCAAAGAAATGTCATAGGAGGGACTGGCTTTCTGATCGCCATCATGGTCTGGGCCTTCGCCCTGATCATCCATTTGCTCAAGCCTTACAACTAAAGAAGGCCCGCTTTCATCTATCGGTTGAGGACGAGCAGGGGACACTGTTGTTATGTCCACCTCTTCAGACGAAGAAGCACCTGCCGCAATCGTAACTTCAACGTCCTGCACAAGGGACAAACGCAATGGTGAGAAAGCTTCTAACGGTTTGACCAAAACGCTGTAGGACCATTGAGCACCTCTAGAGGGGGGGTGAATAGAGTGTGTGTGTGTGCAGCGGAAAATAATCACTAATTAAAAATTAAACTATGGCAGTGAAATAAGAGACAGTAATTATAAAGCAGCAAGAGATAGAGAATTCAAACTCAGCGACACAGCGATATATACTGGTATCCCTCTGAGAGGACTAATCCAGTCTCGAGTACTCTTGCTCGATGTTAATCCACTATGGCACAAGCTTTAACTGAGAGCTTGCAGTCTCTTACAACACCGTGCTAGGTGACAAGTGCACGACCGACTTCACAACACCGTGCTTGGTGACGAGCGCACGACCGGCTCCACAACAAGAAAAGTTGTTGGACTTGGAACGACCTCTTTACAACTTTTGGAATACCAAAAGACTCTAAATCAACTCTGATATTACTGGCTTTTGGCTAGGAGGTGTATAGGTATGATTTGAAAATCTTGGATCGTTTGAAAACACTCGAATAGTAGAGAAGAGAAGATGAAGAGTGAATGAATGAATTGAAATGAAAAGTTCTTCTCTATTTATAGGTGTTTTCTGAAACCGAACTCGGACATAGTTCGGGCAGAGTTCGGATGCATATATCTCGCAAAGAGACGTTGCTCGCAGATTTGGAGGCAATAGAAATTTAAATACAAACTGACCGAACTCGGACAGAGTTCGGACCGAACTCGGTTAGGAGTTCTGTCAGGGAATTTTTCGAAATATTTTATCAGAAATTGTTTTTCAAATAGATTTTGGAATATTTTGTAAAAATGATATAAAAGTGGTAATGGATAGGCTTTTTAGAATGTGGACTAAGATAACCCTAAGCCATACCAAAACTGATTTTACAAAATAAATCCTAGACTCAATAAAATGTAAAATACAGAATAAAATATAAATGAGACATCTCCAGATTTGATGATGTTGATGCTTCGTTGATGCAGTACAACGTCCGTTGAAATTGATTTCATATATCCTGAAATGATTAGCAGCAAATTGTATATTTTGTGTATCGACTTAAGTGCATGTTGATTATCGAAATCGGGTGTGACCATGGAATGGGCCAACAATCTCCCCCATTTTGATAATTGACAAACTTGAGTCTATACCAAAATATATCTTTATAAAATAGAACAAAATACAAGTACCTGAATCAAAAGATGGTTGATTATTTTTGGATTTGCTTTTTGGTATGTGTACTCTTTTTCTCCCCCTTTGTCAAATAGTAAAATGACTTGGCTCCCCCGTAATGTGTGAAGCCAACAATAGAAAACAAAAAGACAAAGTGAAGCAAAAGAGACATGATCATAGCATAAAACAACGACTATAGAAATACTAATGCTGGAAATAAAGTACTGAAAATGTCATACTAACAAAGTGCTGAGTACAATCATCAGATAATGTCTAACTAATGAGTTTAGACATAAAAAAAAACTACATCAAAAGCATAAAGATCATCATCTAACAAATATCCACTATCCAAAAGCTGAACCCACGTCACAGAGTGGGGTCGTCAGCATCATGAGCCTCTGGAGGAAAGTAGGCTGCAGTGGGGTCGAAGTGCTGAAAATAAACCTCATCTGTGAACCGAGGGCCCGGAAAGCCTGGGTGAGGCTGGATGGTGATCGGATGGACTGGATCATGGGCCAGGCTGTAGTGGAGGTCAGCAATCCCATTCCTCAGCACTTGGGCCTGAGAAATGTGTCGGAACTCCGAATCAAGATAACTTTGATGACGTTGTACAGATAAAGCAACAAAATCATCAAAGCACTGGTAGAAAGTCGGATCAAATCCTGGGACAGGGGCTGGAGCAGGAGCAACATCAGGAACCTCAGCATCAGCAGCTGGAGCAGGCTGAGCTCCAGGAGGCAGAGGTGGAGTAGGAAATCGGCGAGATCTGGTAAGCTCGACAGGAGTTGAGGAGAATGCACAAGTTTGGAGATCAATCTCAAAACGGCGAAAGATAGACGCCAAGTGCATAGGATATACCAGATTCCTTCCTGCATTTCTGCCGTTCAGCATCCAGGACATCATGGTCTTTGGGATAGAGAATGGAATACCAAAATGAATAAGGTATAAAGCAGAGAGTTCCAAGAAGGTCACTTCATCTGTGGATCCTTTCTTTGGAAGAAGGACAGAGAAAATCATGCGATGAAGTTCATAAAAAGATTGGTTCAAGTGTTTTGCAAAAACCCTACGAGGTACAGGGTTTGGATGACAAATGAGTTCCTGAACGAGGCAAGGGTAACATCAGCAGGGAATTGGACATGGGTAATGTCAACCAATGCTTCACCAAGATCAGGAACATGGAAAAATTCACTGATATCGGTAGCAGAGAATTCTAATTCTTGCCCAGCAACGCAAGAATAGAAATTTCCGTTAGGTTTTACTTGCATGTTGTAGTAAAACATTCGGACAGCGTTGTCAAAAATATTTTCTGATACCTCGAAAAAATCTCGGTATCCTAAGTGGTCAAAAGTAGGAGCGTAATCAGAAAATATGGTAAAATTGACAAAAGCTCCATTGCAAATCTTGCGACCAGAAAATGAATCGAACCAAAGATCAGAAAACTCTTGTCCGAAAACAAAGTAGAGTCATAGTCTTCTGCATCCATTGGTCGTGCTGGACTAAATAGGCTAGCAGGTGTGTAATCAGAAGAGGAGGAGGCACCTTGGGAAGTAGTAGCCCTATGACGTTTAGGAGCCATTTAGAAAATAGAAGAGAAAAGGAATACCTTTTTGAGAAAAAGGAGGAAGATGAGAATTTTGAAATGCCCACCAGATCTCTTCGAATCCTTGCTAGAATGGAGGAGGAAGGAATTTTAGGGAGGAAGGAGATGTTTCCACGAGTTGGTGTATGGAAAAAATAGAAGAAAGGGTTGAATTTATAGGACCTAGGGCCGGCTGTTCGGTTCTGGAAACATAACAGCGTCGACCGAACTCGGTCCGAATTCGGTCCGAACTCGGTCAGAGTTCGGCCCGAGTTCGGTCACTTGTATTCCCGAGACAGTAAATGCAGTTCTGGTTGGTTAAAAGTAACTTTATGACTTTTGACTCTTGTATTTAATAACGAACTCTATTTATGGGTTAACTGTAGGGGTTGTCCCAGCTAACGGAGGTTCACCGGGGAACTCTTAAGTACCGCTTCGCTTCGACCGTAGTCGTGGTGACAGACATACCCTTTTTAGGTTTGTACCTAAAAATAGTTTCCGTTAAATAAATTTCAAAGTTGCAAGTCATAAAATTAATTTTAATTACCATATTACATTATGAATCTGAAAATTCAAGTATACCGAGCTCACGCCTCATTATGTTAAAACGGTCTTCAGTCAATGGTTTTGTGAATATATCTGCTAGTTGATGATCTGTGTCAATAAATTCTAAGCAAATATCCCCGTGTTGTTGATGATCATGAAAAAAATGATGTCTTATCTCTATGTGATTTGTGCGTGAATGACAGATAGGGTTCTTAATCAGATTAATAGTGCTAGTGTTGTCACAATAAATAGGAATCTTAGTGTAGTGCAGATTATAGTCTTCCAGGGTTTGTTTCATCCACAAAATTTGAGCACAACAACGACCTGCGGCGATATAATCAGCCTCAGTAGTTGATAATGCTACAGAATTTTGCTTTTTACTGAACCAGGAGACTAAGGCCTTTCCTAGGAAATGACATGTGCCACTGGTACTTTACGGTCCACTTTGCATCCCGCAAAATCCGCATCCGAGTAACCTATCAGGTCAAAGGATTTGGTTTTAGGATACCATAAGCCGACTGTAGAAGTTCCTTTAAGGTATCGGAAGATACGCTTAACGACACTAAGATGTGATTCCTTAGGATTTGTCTGATAACGTGCATAAATGCAAACACTAAACATAATATCATGACGACTAGCAGTTAAATATAATAAACTACCAATCATACCTCGATACTTACGCTCATCGACAGGTTTGCCACTTTCATCAGCATCAAGCTTTGTAGATGTAGCCATAGGAGTCCCGATTGGCTTTACATTCTCGAAGTCGTACTTTTTTAATATGTCCTTCGTGTACTTAGCTTGGTTGATGAATGTTCCATTTGAGTGCTGTTTGATTTGACGTCCTAGGAAGAAGTTTAGCTCTCCCATCATACTCATCTCAAATTCACTCTGCATACACTTAGCAAAATCTTGACAGAGTTTTTCGTTAGTAGAACCGAATATTATGTCATCTACATAAATTTGCACAAGGAGGATATCATCATTCAAGGATTTTATAAACAAAGTAGTATCAACCTTTCCTTTTGAAAATCCATTATCAAGTAAGAAGGCACTTAGGCGTTCATACCAAGCACGAGGTGCTTGTTTGAGTCCATAAAGGGCTTTCTTAAGCTTGAAGACGTGATCAGATTTTTGAAAATCTTCAAAACCAGGGGGTTGTTTCACAAAAACTTCCTCTTTTAAAAATCTATTTAAAAATGCGCTTTTTACGTCCATTTGAAATAATTTAAAATCATTAAAACATGCAAATGCACAAAACATGCGGATGGCCTCTAGTCTAGCAACAGGAGCATAGGTCTCATCATAATCAATTTCTTCTTCTTGATTATAACCTTGTGCCACTAGACGTGCTTTGTTGCGTAAAACTTGTCCATCTTCACTGAGTTTATTTCGGAACACCCATTTGGTACCAATTATAGATTGACCAATGGGTTTAGGAACGAGTTCCCAAACTTGGTTTCTCTCAAATTGATTTAGTTCCTCTTGCATGGCAGAAATCCAAAACTCATCAGTAAAAGCATCATCTACATTCTTAGGTTCTATTTGTGAAATGAATGCTACATTTGCTGCTATATCAGAATCTTTAAGAGATGAACGTGTACTTACACCTTTAGATACATCACCTATAATGAGTGTTTCTGGATGATCTGGCTTGAATTTAAATGATTCAAACTTTTGGGTTAGATCTTTCACAATACCCTTCTCAGTCCTTGCACTTTGGGTCAGATCTTTCACAGAACTCTTCTCAGTCCTTGAGTGTGTATCTTCATCATCACTGTCGCTAGATCTGTGACTATTTAACTCATCAAAAGTAACATTAATAGTTTCTTCAACAACCATAGATCTTTTATTGAAAATTCTATATCCCTTACTCTTAGCAGCATATCCGAGAAATATCCCGTCATCTGCTTTGGAGTCGAACTTTCCCAAGTTATCCTTGGTGTTCAGGATAAAACAGCGACAATCAAAAACTTTAAAGTAAGAAATGTTTGGAATCCTTCCAAACCAAAGCTCATATGGTATTTTCTTCTAGATTGGTCGAATTAACACCCTATTCAAAACATGACAGGCTGTACTAACAGCTTCTGCCCAAAAATATTTAGAAAGATTATACTGATTCAGCATGACTCTAGCCATTTCGCTTAGAGTACGATTCTTCCGCTCTACAACACCATTCTGTTGGGGAGTTCTAGGACAAGAAAATTCGTGGTAATATCCACTATCATCACAAAACTTTTTGAAATCAGAATTTTCGAATTTGCCACCATGATCACTTCGGATACGAGTAATCATGAAGCCTTTTTTCGTTTTGTACCTTTTTGCAAAATATCTGAAATTTAAAAATTGCATCACTTTTGTTTGATAAGAAATAAACCCAAGTAAAACGAGAGAAATCATCTACAAGAACAAAAGCGTAGAGCTTACCGCCAAGACTAGCGACTCTACTAGGACCAAATAAATCCATGTGAATTAACTGCAAGGGTCTAGAAGTACTTACAGCGTTGATGGATTTAAAAGTAGACCTATGTGCTTTGTTCTTTTCACAGTCAGCACATACCATATCTCTCTTGAATGGAATCTCAGGGAGTCCTCTTACCAACTTCTTTGTATTTAGTCGTGAGATAGTATCCATGTTTGCATGTCCTAGTCTCATGTGCCATAGCCAGCTTTCATCTTGATTTGCTACTAGGCACCTACCTGCATTATTAGTATTCTCCAAAAAGAAAACATAAATATTGTCTTCTCTAATCCCTTTATATATGGGATCACCAGATGACATATCATATATGGTACATTTATCTTTCATAAAATTGATACCATAACCATTATCTGCTAAATGACTTATGCTTTAATAGGTTATGTTTCAATTCTGTTACTAGACAAACATCCTTTATTACAGGATAGGAAGAAATACCTACAGTACCATTACCAATTATATCACCTCTCAAATTATTTCCGAAGGAGACATATCCTTCTCTCTTCATCGATAGCGTAGCGAATAAAGATGCATCACCAGTCATGTGTCGCGAACATCCACTATCGAGGATCCATTTGCTTCTAGCATGAGAGGGTTGAGGGTCCACCTATAAGACAAGTAGATGAATCCTTTGGTACCCATTTTCTGAAGGGTCCATTTTGATTAGCTTTAGATCTCCAGATTAAAGTGTGATTGTCAACAAGCTTTCTTGCAAGACAATACTGTGATATGTGTCCGTGCGTACCACAATAAGTGCAAGTCAGTTTAGAATCAGATGTGGTTGAAACTGTGTTTACATGCTTGTTTGGTTTGGAGAACCTATAAGTGAAAGCATGATGATATTCGTGTTTCTTCTGTGCTTTCTTGTTTTTAGTCCTCTTAGGTGTATGCTTAGCATTAGGACTAAAATTAGGCTGTGTCACAGGTATTACCTGTTTGCCTAACTTGATTTCTAATTTTTTAGAAATCGCAATAGACTCTTCATATTTAGCAGTCATAACTGAGAGTCTATGTTCTGTTACTAAGTGCATCTTCTTTTCTGTGTCATACAGCTTTTGCATCTTAACATAATCTCTTTTTTTTTCTGTTCAACATTGAGGATAGCCTCATGATAGTCTACCTTGAGTTTGGCTATCTCATCCGTGTTACCGGTAGTAGATGTCTCTTTTATATCTTCAATAAAATTTGACAGTCTATCTAACTCGGTTGTGTATGTCTTAATCTCTTTTCGAGATTGCTTATACTTGTTAAGCACATTTTTGTGTTCTTCAAGTAATTCGATAAAGGCATTTTCTAATTCCTCGAAAGTAAATTCATCAAATAGAGGATTTGAAGATACCTTATCAAATGCCATGAGACAGACATTTGCATTTCCACAGGGTCTGTCTTCTTCTTCTGTATCACTGGCATCACTTTTATGCCAGATGCTTGTGTTGGCATACTTTCGACCGGTTGTTGCTTTTCTGCTTGATCTTGATCTGTCATATGGACTGCTTTTCTTGGTGGTTGGGCAATCCTTCTTCATGTGCCCTGACTTCTTGTATCCAAAGCATATGGTTTCATCTTCATTGCTTTCTTGGATATCTTTCTTCTTTCTGCTTGTAAACTTTAGGTATTTTCTGAAGTTCTTCATAAGTAGGGCTTGTTCATCACCACTTGATGATTCTTCATCGAAGTCATTGCATTGTGATTTTCTTGCTTGAGCTTTGAAGGCAATAGACTTTTCCTTTGGTGTTGCTTCCTCAAACTCTTGCAAATCAAGTTCATGGGTCATCAGCTTCCCCATCAATGTTTCCAAGGACATAGTGGTGAGATCGTTTCCTTCAATAATTATTGTGGCTTTTGGATTCCAGTTCTTTGTTAGAGCCCGCAGCACTTTTCTGATCTTCTCATGATTGCTGTAATTCTTGCCAAGAGATTGCAGAGGATTAGTTATATCAAGAAAACGAGTAAACATCTGTGTAATTGACTCACCGGGTTTCATCTTAAAAGATTCATATTCCTGAGTCAGTCTACTAATTTTGGATTCCTTCACTTGGGAAGTACCTTCATGAGTTACCTCAAGAAGTTTCCAAATTTCGTGAGACGTCTTACAGGTTGAAACTATGTTGAACTCCGTTTTGTCAATTGCACAGAATAGTGCGTTGATGGCACGAGCATCTAGACTAGCCTTAACTTTTTCAGCTTCAGTGTATTTGTCATGTGGCTTGTCTACAAGCTGGCCTTCAACCACTGTGGGTGCTGGTTTCTTATAACCATCAATAACTATAGACCAAAGATCAAAGTCAATAGACTTTAGAAAGAAAGTCATTCGTGTTTTCCAATAGGTATAATTTGTTCCATCAAATAGGGGAGGTCTATTTGTGGATTGTCCTTCACCGTTGAATATTGATTTCACGGCTGCCATATATACTCTCTAAGGTTTGTTATATAAGAATATAACCTGCTCTGATACCAATTGTAGGACCGTTGAGCACCTCTAGAGGGGGTGAATAGAGTGTGTGTGTGTGCAGCGAAAAATAATCACTAATTAAAAATTAAACTATGGCAGTGAAATAAGAGACAGTAATTATAAAGCAGCAAGAGATAGAGAATTCAAACTCAGCGACACAGCGATATATACTAGTATCCTTCTGAGAGGACTAATCCAGTCTCGAGTACTCTTGCTCGATGTTAATCCACTATGGCACAAGCTTTAACTGAGAGCTTGCAGTCTCTTACAACACCGTGCTTGGTGACAAGTGCACGATCGACTTCACAACACCGTGCTTGGTGACGAGCGCACGACCGGCTCCACAACAAGAAAAGTTGTTGGACTTGGAACGACCTCTTTACAACTCTTGGAATACCAAAAGACTCTAAATCAACTCTGATATTACTGGCTTTTGGCTAAGAGGTGTATAGGTATGATTTGAAAATCTTGGATAGTTTGAAAACACTCGAATAGTAGAGAAGAGAAGATGAAGAGTGAATGAATGAATTGAAATGAAAAGTTCTTCTCTATTTATAGGTGTTTTCTGAAACCGAACTCGGACAGAGTTCGGGCAGAGTTCAGATGCATATATCTCGCAAAGAGACGTTGCTCGCAGATTTGGAGGCAACAGAAATTTAAATACAAACTGACCGAACTCGGACAGAGTTCGGACCGAACTCGGACCGAACTCGATTAGGAGTTCTGTCAGGGGATTTTTCAAAATATTTTATCAGAAATTGTTTTTCAAATAGATTTTGGAATATTTTGTAAAAATGATATGAAAGTGGTAATGGATAGGCTTTTTAGAATGTGGACTAAGATAACCCTAAGCCAGTATTACCAAAACTGATTTTACAAAATAAATCCTAGACTCAATAAAATGTAAATACAGAATAAAATATAAAATGAGTCATCTCCAGATTTGATGATGTTGATGCTTCGTTGATGCAGTACAACGTCCGTTGAAATTGATTTCATATATCCTGAAATGATTAGCAGCAGATTGTATATTTTGTGTATCGACTTAAGTGCATGTTGATTATCGAAATCGGGTGTGACCATGGAATGGGCCAACAGTAACGGCCCGCGACGCCGTTCCACCCCTCCCGGTCTGTCGGGAAGATCGTCTGGGAGGAGGTGAGCCAGCGCTCACGTCCGTGACCTTCTTTCTTCCTCGGGAGACAACAACCTTCTTCCTTTTGGACCGTGGAACTAGCTCAGTGGAAGCTTTCCTCTTGTAAGAAATATCAGGAAGAGGTTCTTCAGTATCCTCTCTCTGAGGTGCTACAACAATAGGCTCCTCAAGAGCGACTCTCTGCTGTGGCGCTGCAATCGGCTCAGCTGAGGGTACGACACCTTCCTTTATGTGACCCTCCATTGTGCGCACTCGTCCTATATCAGCAAGAGTGGGGGCAAGCCGAGTCCCCGATATTAGACTCTGCTCACGTTCATACCGAGAATGAAAGGTATTGACCTGAATATAGAAGTTGGTAGCAGCAAAGAGCATGTGAGTTTCAGCCTTATCTTTTGGCAGGGTAAAAATTGCCCCCGTACATCCAGCGTTGTTGTGGTGGCCCATGCAGGTCCGTTTTCGCAAAAGATTGCGAACTCGTGGTAGTACAATATTAGTCGTACTACTGCGAGCCTGCGACTAGAAAATGATCATTCACAACTAGGAGTAAATCAATCTTAAGAGAACGGTTAGGACTAGGAGTCCCTAGTTTAAATTGACATTGGGTAGTTAAGATTGCTATATAGGTCTCACTAGAGGACTCTCAGGATACACTATCACATTTTGACTCGACGGTATTTATAACGAGGATAATTTCGTAACATCTTCCCGAAATTTTGACAATAGAATTTATTCCTTTTATGTGAATTAAGATGTGATTTTTAGAATTTTATAAATATTTAATTAACTATTATTATAGAATGCCTTAGTCTTGGTTAAACTTTGGAGCGCTATGTGACTAGAAGTAATGGCACGGATAGTGCAATGGCATGTTTTGACTAGCGTATTAGCTACAGTAGAGAAGGCCGAGTCATAGGTGTGTACTAATTAGGAAAACCAGGCCAAGTTGTGACTTGACCCAAAATAGGTATACTTATTTATTTATTACTAGGATTATTGGCTTTTAGAAATTTCAATTGTTCCAAAGTAGCCCGAACTCAATCCAAGCCCGGGTATTCATGTAAAGCGACCAAAGTCGTCCATGTAGATATGTGGATGTGTATATATATTGGTAGTCCATTTCTAGTATTGGGAATAATTTCTATAAATTATATATATTGAATATAATATATGTATTGTTGTTATTTAAATTGTATTTTTCTGGAAATAGGATAACCTCGCCTTAGAATGACAAATTAGGATTTTTGGAATTTACTTAGGCTATATATTTGTGTATAAAAATATTCATAATAGGTAGACATAGTGCTTTATACATATTTTTCTCGATCTTGAATATTAGAGAAATGTAAATATAAGTTTATATTCCTTTTGCCTCCAGTCATTTTCTCCCTAATCATGATCATTTGTACAACTTTATCTTACGTCTTTCTAAAACACCGCCATGTCATAAGTTCATATCACTTATATTCTTTTCCTTGGGCCTAAAGAATTATTTTCAAAATAACTTCTCACGCAATTGTCTATTAATCTCGAGTTTAATTTTCGGATTCAAAATTTTTCTCTCAACCGTCGAATATTGAATATCCGTGAAATAAGGATTATAAGATTTTACTTATTTTGACTTCGATCATTATCCTTCCTAATCAATTATTTTTTTTCTTTCAAGAAACTGACATTATACATGAAGAACAGGTACTTACACTTTTCTATCTTTATCAACTTGTATGATATATTAAACTCATTTGATATTCTTGGAGATATAGTTAAAATAATTTTGATGACTTGCGATGACAGGACAGTAGCGCACTGTCGTCACTTATTTGAATTATCGAGACTACGGGTTCACTGCAGCTAGCAGCGCACTGGCGTGGCATGAACCCTAAGTTGAAGTAATTTCAAGTAACGTAGGTTATCAGATATTATTAAAACTATCTCTAAATTGTCCTATTTGCTCCTCGAGTTGTTACGTCAATGTTGGAGAAAGATAATAAAATATTCGATGTCGTATCATAGCTGAGTCATGAAACTAAGGTTTACTGCAGCCATGTGTACACTGGCGAGGCATAAATTCTCGGCAAAGTGACTTCATATATACATACGATTTTCGAATATTATGGAGACTGCATCCTCTTTGACATATGGCTACTGATTTCATGGCCTGCACTTCACTTACTTAAATTATTTTATTTTTATCCCTCCATATCCCTTATTTTATGGTCATTTGTCTTCCTGAGCATCCCTTAAACTTATTTTTTTAATTCCTTATATTCATGAATCACACCTAGATTATGATTCTAGGATTATGCCTACATAATTGATCGTGCTAAGACGATTTTAAATTGGATCATCCTTACGACTTTTGATCGAGCTAGACTATTTGATTATATCTTGATCATGTCAATTTGCATATTTTCTTGATTTTGAGTCCGTAATCATGCCTAAATAATTTTGCCTAAATATTTTATTGTGCTAAACAAATTTGAATTTTGACCGTTCCTGAACGACTTTACTCGTGACTAAACTATCTGACTATAATCATAATTATGCCTAAACGACAACTCCATTATTGCTAATGTCATATTCCTATCCTACCATAATCATGACTATTTTGATCATGTTCATGCTCGTGCTAACTTTTTCAATTTAAATATGCTTAGATGACTTGCATGAGTAGCCTTGATCGCGACTACTTCTTAAATTTATATAGGTGATTTTTCCATGTTTAGCGTCAGCCTAATTTTTTTGACCATTAATCATGCCTATATAATTTCAAGGGTAGCTAGTCGTGCCACATAGTATCTTTTCTTTAAATCTCAATTTTATTCACGACCTAATTCCTTTAATCAACAATCATATCATTTCTTGATCATGACTAATTGTGTCATTCGAAATTTCGGAGAAGAAATTTCTAAGGTGGGTAGGGACTTCGATTAGTGAAATGTCCTTAGGGTTATCGATTTCTTGAACATTTAGGACCTATTGATTCAAGACCATAACCTAAGACTCCAACACCAAGCCATATCTAGGTATTTCTCCACTTCCATCCTCCCGTGGTCAATACTTGATCACTATTTCTTTTGATCGAAAATTCTTATTAAGCAAGTTTGGTCACCCTTGATTTTATCCTATCGGTCAATATCGATCTTATTAAAACTCATGTTGTTACCTCTTCTTCAGCCTATCTATACTCGACATTCCTTAAATTCGAGGACGAATTTATTTCTAAGGTGGGTAGATTTGTAACTCCTCTTTCCGGATTTTCAGTTTTTTTTTTATTTCATTTTATTACTCTAGCTATTTTGTTTAGGAGTAAATTTTCGTCGAGATTTGATGAATGATAATTTATGATTAAATACTAGTTTAAATTAAATATTTTGAGAGTGCCAATGTGTTTAAATGGAAATGTGTTACTACTTTGGTTTTATTGAATATTAATTTCGAGAATTATTTTAAAATTATAAATATCTTATAGGATTTTTCTCATTAATAAAAATAAACCTTTTACCAGATATTATTTATAGAGACAATTAATTATCGTTTTAATTAAAAATATATTTGATAAATACTAAATATTATCTTGTAATTATTATGTTGATCATACGCAGGTTTAAAGTATAGAATTCAGTTATTCGATAATATCAATACTATTTATGTTACTTTTGGATAACACAAAATTTTACTCTAGTAAATATGGTAATGAGTTATTGATTTATTTAAATTCATATGATTTAAATTGTTTTGATAAAATTAAATATTGCCCCAAAAGTTTTACGTTGATATCTTATTATTGAACCTATATGATTTGAACTTTTTGACAATATTAGATATCAGTTTTAAAATTGTCAGTATTATGTATTAGTATATTCGATTAGAGTATTTTGATTTAAAATATTATTGATTCAAACTACGTATTAAGATCATATTAAACTAGTTTTAAATATTTAATTGGTTTTAATTAAGGAATATTGAATTTGGTTCGATGTATAAAGTATACGTTACAATATTTTGATGACAACAAATATAACTTAGATTATAATCGATTATTTGAATTTGGATGTAAATTTATATGCTTTAAATTACTTGATATCAGTGATACTATCTTTAAATTATTATGTTGATCAATTATCGAATATACTACATGATGAGAAGGTTATTATAGATTAATATTGTTAAACAAAATATCCTAGTCTATAATTATTTAAATCCTATTTTCTAATCTTGATAGAATTCTGCTTAAAACAAATTTATACGGCTAGTATATAGCTTCCCTCCCATCTCAATATATGCCGCTTTCCCTTTCATCTCTATAATCTCACGTTTCCCCCTCATCGATCCTCAGCGCCGAGCCTCCCCGGCATGGCCGAGCACCGCTCCTCCATGCCTTCAATCTCGACAGCTCCTCATGCTACAGACCGCCGCATGGTCCTGAGCGTCTCCGTTATTCCCTTGTCGCGTTCGACATATCCCGACCGCAGATCCGGATTGCCGCTGCCACCACCATCAAAACCACGACGACCACCAACACAGCCAACAGCATATTCGTGTCTGATTAGAGACTATAATTGTCACCCGTGTTCGGACCCGTGTGTCCGTGTCAGCATTCCTTCATCCAGTTTTTTTTTTTGAAAACACACGCACACACACAATTGGGGGGCTCGAACCTTGCCGGCCCCTCCGGATGTCCGCTCTAATACCACTAGGCTAGAGAGCTCGGACTTCCTTCATCCAGTTTGTTACACCAATTCCGTATCCAACCGTCGAACACATCAACACCATCCACAGCAATAACCCAAAAAGCCCTCCTTCCTCACCTGTCGGTCGCCTCGTCCGACTGGTCTTCCTTGGTTGGAGCCGTCCTGGTTCTCCCACTGCGGCCAGTGGCTGATCCAGCGAACGTCTCGTCACCCGTCGCCAAGATCGAGCCACCGGCGCTTGACTCTAGAGACGAGGTCGTGCTCGCTCCAGCAGAGCTCCGTCCCGGCCGTCCGCTGCTCTGTGTGCCGCCGGACCAGTGTTCCCCATTGTCGAGAACCCTCACCGTTCGCGAGCCGTGCCGTCCGTCGTCGTGTCCACAACAGCGGGGTCTCTTCCCGCAGCTGCGCCGCCAAGTTCCGCCCATCTCGTGCGCCGCGGGCCAGTTCGAACGCCGCCCTAGATTCGCCGCGTCCTAGGCGCGACACTCCGTCTCTACCGCAGGTGCTCGAGCCCCGGGAGGCGCCGCCGCCGCGCCATCCGTGGGAGGCGCCCAGCTCGGCGCCTTCAGCCGTGGCGCACCGGGCGAGTGCCCCTGTCCGGAAGCCGCAGATCCGACCCCGGCCCAGCCAGAGCCACGGCGAGCAGCCCTCTCCGCGCGACGAGCCCCGGCGCAGCACAACCCTCGCGCCGCCCTAACTGGAACCCCTCGCTCTGTCCGGAAGCAGCTGACGTGCCGCGCCAGTGCCGTCGACTTTTCCGCCCAACCCCATCCTCCTCTGCCTCCGGCTCCCCCGGCCGAGTCCTCCGCCTACGCCACCGCGCCCCCGATCTCTCCGACGAACTTCCCGGAGGCGTAGCCACCATCGGATCCCCGCCTTGGATCTGGACCACCCACGCCAGCGCCGGGTGCTGTCGAGCATTCCGAGGTGAGCTCACTCTCTCACCACTCTCTTTCTTCTTCCCCTCCTTCTTCACTCCCTTTCCCTTCTCGAGTCTTCTTTTGAGGAGAGTTCTCTCTCCTGTGAAGGAGAAGAATAATTGAAAGGTTGGTGGAGTCCGGGTCTAGACTCAGACATGGGCCTTGGGCTGAAGAAAATAGAATAAGTTCTTGATATATAGGTTTCTTGGCATCAGATTATATATGGGTTTGGATTAATAGGTTTTTGGCTCACTGCTTGGGCCATAGATGGGTTGGATTTAGGTTTCAGTTAATGGTTTAATTATTATTATATTTTCGGTTTACTATTAAGAATCAGTTTTTGTAAAAGTTATATATATTGTTTATGAGCTAAGTTTACAAAAACTATATATTATATTTTGGACTGGTTAGTTCGGGCTCTATATATCTTAGTAAATCCTTTAGATATAAATATTATAATAATTATAAATGAGTTTATAAATTTTGTATGAACCCACAAGTATTTTTAGAGGATTATATATATATATATATATATATATATATATATATATATATATATATATATATATTTCAGTTTTTATATAAACTAGAGGTATTTTAAATGGACCTTCTATTATATAAATTATTTTTCCAATAAGGCTTTATATGCTAAATGGGCTTCCTATTTACAGTTTGAAATATAATCTATATAAAGTATATTTTAATAAGAGATTATAAATGAGTAGAAATGTTTGGCGGTTATATGGAGTTTCAAAGAGAAATGTTTGCCAAAACCCATCGCGAACTCGGGTATATATATCGCGTTTAAAACCTATTTCTCGTAGGATTCGGCCAGAATCTATACTAGGATTGTAGAGAATCTCGTGGAGAATCCCCTTACGATTACACAGGAAAAATTTGGAATGATTTGATCTAGATTTGAGAGAGATTTGAATCCTTTCGAATTCAACCTCTGCTCGGCGGAAGGGGTCGGGCAAAGAAGGGTTACCATTTATGAACGATAACTTAAGTCTTTTCTTTCTTTCTTTCTTTTTGTTTATATATATATATATATATATATATATATATATATATATATATATATATATATATATATATATATATATATATATATATATATATATATATATATATATATACAATATATAATATATAATATATAATATATATATAATAAAAATAATATATAATATATATCTATATATATTATATATTATTTTTATTATATATATATATTATATATTATATATGTGTATATATATTGTGTATATATATATATATATATATATATATATATATATATATATATATATATATATATATATATATATATATATATATATATATATATATTTAAAAAATATATATATATATATAATAAAAATAATATATAATATATATAGAAGGATTTATATGTATATACATATATATCACAAGTGTCAAGTACAAAGCAATAAAAAGTATTTATAATAATATATTTACAAGTCTGAATAATAAAATCCTATTTATAAATCTCTATATCTAAAACTTTATAAATAAATACAAATAATAAATACTTATTCTTTATTTATATATACTCAATTTAGATATACCCTTATGTATATACAAATATTTGTATCCTCTCATATTTATGGGTCCACAGAAAATATAACAAATACTTTAGAAATGTCATTAACACTTATATTATTCGTTTAACAAATATTTACAAAATATTTGTCAATCCCAAAAATAAAATACAAAATATATGCATATACACAAAATATGTTACATGACCGTCTTTGGACACACCGCATGACTACATGGGCTTGGGTTCGGTTCTGGTCCAGTTTGGGCTGGTTTAGTACAACCGGATCTCCTAAAAATCAATAATCTAATTAGTAAATAATTAAATTGTTTATAGGGGTTAAGTCGCAACTCTAACTAGTTTTTTTTGTTAAAATACACATATGGCTCGGCCTTCCCTACTATGGCTAATACACTAGTCAAAGCACACACAACTACACAATCCGTACCATGATTCTTGGTCATCTTGTACTCCAAAACCTAACCATGACTAAGGCCTTCTATAATAATAATTATTTAATTAAAATTATTTATAAAATTCTAAAATCACTATTTAAGTCAAATAAACAATAAAAAATTCAAAATTTTGGGAAGAGGGGTTACAGGTAACTCAAGCGTTGTCACGACCCTTCGTGTGATACCGACAACCATTAATAACGTAGCCAGAACATTTAAGAACATGGTGGCTACGCCCTTGTGCTATCCACTTCACAGTTTGTGAAATGTTTTCTTCTTTTTTAAATACACTACCAACCTGTGAAGGTTCATATTTATGAAAATCATACTTAACATATGAATAAGTAGAGTATAACTACAATAATATTGCTACAACTTATACCTTCTCTTGTAACTAATGGATAAATATCTGATTGTGTTTGTCCTGGAACCATTTTTTATTTTTATATTTAAGGGGATGTTGTAATTGTAACCAGTCTATATGTTTACTGTCAAGACATCATAACAACTTATCATACAATTTTCTAACAATTTTCATATAATGAATAAATAAAAAATTTATGATAAAGATGTTTACTCAATATAAGGTTAAATTTATCTGTATTCTCCAAAACATATAAATGGCCTTGTTGCCATTCTTCACGATCAACTGCAACGATACGAGCTCCAGGCAAAGGTTTTCCATCTTTAATATTGCCCTTCCTTGCAAGTGGATTTCCTAATGCCTCAATATATGATAAATACTCGTTACAAAATTCTATTGCTTCTTCTGCAATATAACATTCTGCAATACATCCTTCGGGACGGTTATGATTGCGCACATAACCCTTCAAGGGTTTCTTGCACCTTTCAAATAGATACATTCATGTCAGAAAAACAGGTCCACATATCCTGACTTTTGCAACAAGATGGAGAGTTAAATAGACCATAATGTCAAAGAAAGACGATGGAAAGTACTTTTCCAACATGCATAATGTGACCACGAGATCATCTTGAATATCGTTTAGCTTATTCACATCTACCACTTCCTTGCAAATTTCATTGAAAAAGAAGCAAAACCGAGTAATAGCGACTCTAACTGGCTTAGGCATATTTGAACGGATTGCAACGGGTAGTAATTGTTGCATTAGTGCATGACAATCATGGGATTTGAGACCATAAAGCTTCAAATCTTGTATTGAGACAAGATTTCTGATATTATAAGAGTAACCTTCAGGAACCTTTATGTCTGACAATATTTGACAAAATATCTTCTTCTCATCCTTTGTTAATGTATAACAAGCACACGGCAAATAAGTACGTTTCTTTTCAAAATTAGGTTTTAATTTTGTCCTTAGACCCTCGTCTACAAGATCAAGACGAGCATTGACTCCATCCTTTGTCTTTCCAGGAATGTTAAGCAATGTATCATATATGCTCTCACAAACGTTTTTTTATGTGCATAATGTCGAACGTGTGGCGAATATGCAAGTGTTCCCAATAGTCAAGTGTAAAGAAGATTGACTTCTTCTTCATCCATCTTCTTTCACCTAATTTTGATGCTTTGCACTTTCCATGTTTCTTTTCCCATGAGTTCAAATTTTCACCAACCTTGTCTAATATCTTTTTTCTGCTCAATAGTATTGGAGGATTGCAAAACTCATGCTTACCATTGAAAACTTTCTTTTGAGTACGATACAGATGGTATCGTGGGAGAAACCTCCTTGTACCAGTATACACATTTTTACCACTATGTTTCAGTCTAGGCCCATAAGTATCTTCCGTATATAGGGCAAGCATAATACCCCTTGGTAGTGCAACCAGGCAGATTTCCATATGCAGAAAAATCGTTGATGGTCCACAATAATACGGCCTTTGAAGTAAAGAACTCTTGATTTTGTGCATCATAAGCATCAACTCCCTCTTCCCATAAAAGTTTCAAGTCCTCAACTAATGGTGATAAATAAATATCAATATCTTTACCCGGCTGGTTTGGACCTGATATCAATAGCGACAACATCATGAATTTTTTTCATGCACAACCACGGCGGTAGATTATAGGTAACCAATATAACTGGCCAACAATTGTACTTACTACTAAGGGACCTATATGGATTTATGCCATCAGCTAAAAGAGCTAATCGAAGATTTCTAGGTTCTTTCGCAAAATCTGGCCACTTGTGGTCAACTAGCTTCCATGATGTGGAGTCTGCAGGATGACGAAGTTTGTCGTCAACTACTCTTTCATAAGCATGCCAAGTTAAGTCCATTGCTGCCTTTGAGTATTGAAACATCTGTTTAAGCCGGGGAATGGGAGAAAAATACCATAGAAGTTTGGCAGGAACTTTTTTACTAAAAACTTGATGAGGATCATCAGTTGCCTTCTTCCATCTTGATGTTCCACAAGTGGGAGATTCAGATAAATCGCTATATTCCTTTCTATAAAGTATGCAATCATTGGATATGCATATATCTTCTCATATTCCAAATCCAGAGCTTTCATCATCTTCTTAGCCTCGTACATTGATGAAGGTATTTCATTTTGTGTTGGAAACATATCATGAAGAGTTTTTAACAACTCTGAAAAGCTATTATCAGACCACCCAAATCTTCCTTTAATGTTATACAATCTCATCAATCCTGATAGCTTTGTATACTTTGAACAACCGAGATAAAGAGGCTTTTTAGCATCTTCAATTAGAGAAGTAAATGACTTGCGGTCACCAGAAACATGTTCATATGCATCATAAACTATTTCTACAGCATTTGCAGCATCTTCAAAAGAGTCATCTTTACAGTCATGTGTTTGTTCAGCATATGTTGCAAAGCTTGTCGATCCTATCTTATGTTTCTCACCAAGCCAAAGCCATATTATATAACTTCGATCTATACCCCTCATAAACAAATGTTTTCTTACGTTCCGCTAGCGTTTGAAATATCAGATTTCCATATTTTTCACATGGACATCGAATAGAATTAGGATTATTTGAATGGAGTTTTGCAAACTCAAGAAACTCTTCTACTCCTTCCTCATATTCCCTACACATTCTATCCTTTGACATCCACATTTTATCCATTTTGGGTTGGATTAGAATAAAAGTACCTACACAAATTAATATAACATGTTAGCCATAATTTAGACATGTAACTCTACTTAGCAAGATACAAAGTTCAACTACAAAAGTTTTGGAGGAAAATATAGGACAAATAAAGTGTCAAAGGACATCATGAAAGTTTTGGAGTAAAATAGAGGATACAAATAAAATAGAGGATACAAATGCAATATATAATACTGTAACAGACTGTCTACCTGAGCTTCAACTTTTGATGACCTTTAATCCTGTCCTCAAGCTCTTTGCTTCATCCTTTCCTGAAACCAAAATGTGGCAGAGGTCATGAATGAACATTTAAGAGGAAGGAAGAATAAATATTAACAGAATTTAATCATTTCATGACAAAGGTTGCAGCATTTAATATATGACAGAGCTACTTTTTTAATCATTTCATGACAAAGGTTGTAGGTATGTCATCTAAATTACATCATGCAATATATGTTCAATATATTGAATATTTACTAAAACCTTCATCTGAGAACTTACGACAACAAAACTTTCCCAAATATATTTTTCACCTTGTATATTTACTTTTTAAGAAACAAATTAACAAATACTATAACTAACTTTTATTAATAAGCCAAGTCAATGATTTATCAGGCCAAAATATATGGCCACATTTATATACAACTACAATTGGTAGAGGATGATCTTCTTACCGATATGTGATTATTTATATTCTTAAATGGAAAAAACTATTTTTTAGAAAATTATTATATATCTATGCATGTTAACAATAAACGAGGGATATTCATCTACGAAGAACTTCATATCTCCAAATGTATATACTCTGAGCCATCATTTTATCCTTAGTGCTATTAGTTTCAGTGTCGGCCCTTCCAATTGAAGGTTGGCAACAGGGACTATATACTTTCTAGTACTTTACTATGCAATTTAGATGACATAGTATTCATGTGATCTTACAAAAATTGCAAATTCATCTACTAATAAATTAACAACACTACAAACAATCCCGACAACAAATATATAAGATTAGCAAAATATCATCCTAACAACTACGCTAGCAGTAAACTCAGCAAAGTCCTACTTTTAAACACCCAACAAAAAAAGGACAACATTTTGTTGAGCAGATGAGAAGGTCATGCTAAGTATAGTAGTATATACACAATTTTATTTGCAAACTTGAGCTGGAAACAAAGTGCAAATTAAATACAGTTGTGACATAGAAATTGAAAACTAAAATTTCCCAAATTTAAGGGGGAATTCACCAAAAATAAACCTAAATTTATTTTTAAAAGTAAGACTTTGCTGACCATACCCCAGGCAGCCTATCTCTGACCATACCCAAAAGCCTATATGTTATCGACAATGGAATTGATTTCATCTTTGACATATAAAATACACCTTCAAATTTAACTTAATATAAACATGCAAATTTCAATAAAATGACCTAATGCATAAACGATGAAGTTCTTTCTTTAGTCGTGACCATGTCCTGACATGTCAGCCCCTTTAGAATCACCAAAATCACCACTGAATAAAACACAAAAGGCATTCTCACTGAATCAAAATTAAACAATAAAGCTTAAAAAAAATTGAAGTTCAAAAACACTTGAACTCACCAACCAAAAATAAGTTCAGAAACACTTAAAAATGACCACTGGAACAAAAAAAAAAGTTCAAAATTAACACTTGAGAAAACACATATGTAGCCATCAATTTAACCCTCCAAAGTATAATAATGCAGAGTCATCGATTGAATTTAACGAAGAAGCTATGAGAAAATAAGTTTCGTTTGTTGAACCCTTAGTTGAACCCTAAGTTGAATTTGACGAAGAAGCTATGAGTACAAAAAAAAACCCTAAGTTGAACCCTTAGTTGCATGGTACAAAGAAAAACCCTAAGTTGAAGAACGAAGTTGCCACAAAAAAGCCTAAGGTGAAGAATGAAGTTGCCAAAAAAAACCCTAAGGTAAAGAACGAAGAAATCAAAGATATTATACCAAATGGGGAAGACCGAAGTTGCCGCATGGTGAACTTCTAAGAGGGATTTTCTCGAGAGGGAGGGAGAGAGAGGGAGAGGGGGCGTCTGAGAGGGCTTTCTCGAGAGGGAGAGGGATTTCGAAATGGAGAGGGTTTTCTCGAGTGGGTCTTATGAGAGGGAGAGTGATTTCTCGAGGGAGATCGAAACTTTTGGTTCTTATTCCTCAAATAAAATTGACAAACAAACCGTCAACAATTAAAAAACATGATAAATTTACCATAATGGCAAATGAAAAAAACCGCGACAACTTTTTTGCATATACAATAGTTGACGGTTATTAACGAACTATCAATAGATAAAATGATCTTTCTTGATGAATCCTTCAAAACCGTCAACTATTATGCTATAAAATTGCTAAAATGTCATAAAACGTATCCTTTCTTGACGTAAGGCTAAAACCGTCAAGATAACCCCTTTCCTTGACGGATTTTTACGACCATCAAGAAATAAACCGTCAGAAAAAGCTATTTTTCTTGTATTGAATCATTTCCTGTCATGTTAAATGACACATTTCGACGCCTATCTATATGAAGGTTATCCTTTTCTGCCATAAAGGACCTTAAATGGTAATACGACACATCCTATCAGTCCGGGTTATGATCCCACAAACAAAAAGAATAATGTCCTTATCCGCCGACATGTGGCCATAACTAACCCAACTCACTACACCCCACCTGGCCAACATGTCGGTGAGTCAAGCTGATGTAATTACCAAATTATTGTAAGCACACAACATATCCTTGTGAGAAGCATTTTATATATATATATATATATATATATATATATATATATATATATATATATATATATATATATATATATATATATATATATGGTTTCAAAACGGCTTAAGATTGAGCCGTCTAAGCCGTGTGTATTTCATCAACCATTTCGTTTTAAAAATTAAAAAAAATAAAGTCCCATAACCGTCCGTAGTTATTTTCTCACGTAGTTTAAAATAAAATTAAAACCTAAAATCCTCCTAACTGCATGAATATGTATAAATGCTAAAATATTTAAAATTTAAATTTATTTAAACTAACTACATGATATTATCTAACTAAACACATATCGAAAAGTTTAAAAATATATTTATAATAAATCATAACTAAAATATATTCAAATTATTTTTAAAATATTCTAGCGTAATTTAAATATTTATATTTTAATTATATTGTAGATTTTTTTTCTTTTTTTAACGTGCAAAGCATGTGAAAATAACTATGTATATATATATATATATATATATATATATATATATATATATATATATATATATATATATATATATATATATATATATATATATATATATATAGAAAATATATATATATATATAGAGAGAGAGAGAGAGAGAGAGAGAGAAAAAAAAATATATATATATAGAGAGAGAGAGAGAAAGAAAAAAAATATATAAATATAGAGAGAGAGAGAGAATAAGGGAGGTGAGGTGGCTATATGTCACCCCCTCATGCTATCATCATGCACTTGCACACTTTTCCGTGCATGATGATAGCATGGAAGGGTGACACATAGCCACCACCCATAAAGGTAGCACCTCACCTCCCTTATTCTCTCTCTCTTTATATATATATATATATATATATATATATATATATATATATATATATATATATATATATATATATATAAAATATATATATATATATATATATATATATATATATATATATATATATATTTCCAGTGGATACGTTGACACAACTATCGGTGTGTGTATAATAAAAAGATGGAAAGTTCTCATGGTGAAGAGGGCGATGCGGGCTATCTGAGTCTTCCAAAGGGTGGATCAGGTTCCTCGCCTACAAGTGATGTGGAGAGGGGTGGAGCTCTCTCTTCGGCAGATGGGTGGACTACAGTTTAACGCCATCGAAAAAGGAAAGCACTTTTGAAAGAAGAGAAGGTTCAGAGACCTGTCAAAGCTTGGCCTCCTCAATTCAAGCAAGCTGGACATCATTTTTCGGAAGCCTCAAGAGGACGGGAGGGGAACTCCATGAAATCGCCATCAAAGTAGGTCGGGCAGGGGATGCGGATAGGGGGTACTCGGGACTCTCGAAATGGTAGCCATCAAGTGTTTGTTAAAAGTCCAAAGCCAGCTAGAGAAGGAGTCAAGATATCCAGCACTCAACCCATATCCTGGGCGGACCTCTGTAAACCTACTACAGTAGTCAACGAACTAGAGCTACAATATGTTGAACCTCTGGTAGTTAATGGTGAGAAGCTGGCGGAGATAACGACGGATGACTTGGCAGAGACGGTTGAGTATTGGAAGCAGACCGTTGTGTTATACGTTATAGGGTCCAAACCATTCTATAGCCAATTACGTGCTTTCACGACGAGGGTGTGGAGACCAAAAGGGTCTATGGAGATCTTCTCTCATGAGAATGGATTATATTTCATCAAATTTGAGCTCGAAGAAGATTTAAAAAGAGTGCTAGAGGGGGGCCTTAGACTTTTGATGGTCGTTTGGTTATACTTCGGAGATGGCACCCAGAAACTAATTTTGACCAGGATTGGCTGTCGGTGGTGCCTATATGGATTCGTCTTCTGTGGCTTTCTCTTCATTTATGGAGTACGTCGTCTATCATGAAGCTTGCTAGCCTTATTGGTATGCCAATTCGTACGGATGTCCCCACAGCTAGAAGACAGAGGTTGGAGTATGCTCGAGTGTTCGTTAAGGTGCAAGCCACAGATAATCTACCTTGGAAAATTGGTCTCATACTTCCTAGTGGTGAGCAAGTGGATCAAGTAGTAGAATACGAGTGGGTTCCCCCGTCATGCTTGAAGTATCAGTGTTTTGGCCATCTATAGAGTCAGTGTGTTGCTGTGACTGAACCTTCCCCACGGGAGTCGGTGACCACGTTAGAGGTGAGCCTGGGAATGAAGGAGGGGGTTGGTGGTGTTGATGAAGCTGATGAGGTCATGGAGGAGAGGTAGTGTACTGAAGTTAATGAGGAGAATGGGGATTGTGTCCTACCCATAGACCGATGTGTACCAAGTGTTGGTGTTTTTGCCTTTGGACTAGAAAAGATAATCCCACATCGGCTACACCAAATGGTGAGTATCTCAATATAATGCATTTCTTGTGTTGAGGTGTGCACATGAGGTGTAGTGGGGCACAAGTTTGTGCCATGTGAAAGTATTTTTCTAGAAGGAAAAATGATTAAATCCAACAATGATGCAAGTTAATTTTTGTTGTGCGAACTCGGACTCGGATACAGACTCCAGGATGTCTCGTGCATGCACGGGAGTGTTCGGGGGGTAGGCGTGGACTGGCACACTTCTATGCTGATTGTGGGATGATCTAAAATATCAAACTCTATTTTTGAGTATTGGTATTTTAGTCCCACATCGGATAGGAGAAGAGGTGAAGTCTCAACTCCACTCTATAAATAGAGCCCCTTGGCCTCCTTTGAAAGATGCACCAAGAAGAGAGTTGAGGGAGTTTATTAAGTCTAGGAAGCCCGTTCAAGTCTCAAATATTAACTTACGAGCGTTCCAGAAGTTCTTCGTGAACTTACTGGTTCCTGAAAGCTGTTCGTGCTCGTGTGGGGCGAATAAAGCTTTGAGCAACGGTGGTTCATTCACCCCAGCATCTCATTCTCGCCTGTCATCGCTGCTGTTGCCTTTTACAGTAACTTCTTTTTAGAAGCTCTACTGTCGATAGTTGCTTGCACAAAGTCTCTTTAGATTTTTTGTGTATTACGTAGAATCTTTTTAGATCCTCGTAATTCAGAATCCTCCAGGATCTCTGTTGCACATCTTCTTTAAGGTGCTGCATTTGAAACGTTGTGTGTACAATTGTTTCAGTATCAGATTTTTCTATCGAAAATTGTGCCTCGACACTAACAATCTCAAAGCTTTATTGAGAAGATGGATAATTCTCGTGCTTCGCTCATCGATACCGGCTTTAACAAGTTGGAAAAATTCGATGGTGAACACTTCCAGATATGGAGACGAAAGGTCACTTTAAATTTTCAACTCGTGAATGTTAATCACGTGCTGTCAGAAGAAGAACCGATCGTTCCAACCACTGGATCTGCTGCGGCTGTGGCCGCTGCTACGACCAAGCAAGCGAAGTGGAAGAGAGAAAACATTATATGCAAACTACTGATACTCAATTCCATGGAAGACTCTCTGGCAGAGTCCTACTCCAAGAAGACATCTGCCAAAGAGATATGGGACTCCTTGGGAAAGCTCTATGAAGATGACGAGAACCGGTCCAAGATCTTCATGGTAGAAAAATACCACAAGTGGACCTTCGAAGACGAGAAGGCGATGCTGTCCCAAGTGAAGGAGTTTCTGAAGTTGCGTCAGAAACTAGAAGATGAGAACATGCCCCTCGTCGACAAGTTTGTCGTTGGAGGGATCGTCACGAAACTTCCTACAGAATGGAGCAACTTCTATGCAAGGATGCATCGAAAGAAGATGAAAATTAGCTTGGAAGATTTCTTGCAAGAGATCCATGTTGAGGACGAGATGCGCTCTCAACAGAAGATGGATACTCTGTCCAAACAACTGGCGAAGGCAAATCTGGTCCAAACCAGAGAGTACCAGGGGAAGCAGGCTGCTTCTCATCGCAAAAAGAAGGACTTCACGAATCTGAAAGTGAAGGGTCCTGCTTTCAAGCAGCAGAAGTCCAAGTCCCATGTGACTTGCTTCAATTGTGGCAAGAAGGGCCACTACAAATCCGAATGCAAGTCCAAGCCCAAAGAACAAGGTGAGCCTAGTAAGGTTTCCATGGTTACTAATCTAGTTGCCATGATAGCACAGGTTGCAACTGTGGGGGCTGACTTGGACTGGTGGATAGACACTGGTGCGACATGCCATGTCTGTTCAAACAAGGACTGGTTCATCTCTTATGAGCCAACTTCAGAGAAGGTCATAATGGCAAACCAGGCACAAGCTGAAGTACTGGAGATCGGGACGGTGGAGCTGAAACTCACATCGGGGAACACTCTGACGCTTCAAGGTGTGAAGCATGTTCCAGTAATTGCTAAGAACCTGATCTCTGGAAGTCTGCTCTGCAACGCAGGCTTGAGGATGGACATCAATGCTGGCCAGTTGGTGATGTCCAAGAAGGGTACATTCTTCGGGAAAGCTTTCCAAACTGAAGGAATGTACAAGATTCAGCTTGTTGTAACCCAGCATGATAATATAAATGCAATCACTTTTTCTGATTATTCTCTTGAGTTGTGGCATAATATGTGACATAATAGGCTAGGACATGTTCATTATAAAAGGATTAACAGAATGTCTAGTCTAGGACTTATCTCCAAGTGTGGGGGTAAGGTAGAGAAATGCGAAGTATGTGCTCAGACGAAGATCACAAGGAAACCCTTTCACAGGGTCCATCGAAGCACAAATCTTCTGGAATTGGTTCACTCAGATATCTGTGACTTCAAACAATTCTCTACAAAGGCCGGGATGAAGTATTCCATTACTTTCATCGATGACTTCTCAAAGTATGCTTTCGTCTACTTGCTCAAGTCTAAAGATGAAGCAATTCGAGAAGTTCAAGGAGTTCAGGGCCGAGGCTGAGCGACAAACTGGACAACAACTCAAGAGGTTAAGGAGTGATCGAGACGGGGAGTATCGGTCTCATGAATTCTTATCATTCTGCAAAGAACATGGAATCATCAATGAGACAACGGCTCCGTACTCTCCTCAATCCAACGGAATAGCAGAAAGGAAGAACAGAACGTTGACAGAGATGATGAACTCCATGCTGTTGACTGCGGGTCTTCCAAAGTGTTACTGAGGAGAAGCTGCACTAACGGCAACATTCATTCTGAACATAGTGCCATATGCAACTTTCGACATAACTCCTCATGAACTCTGGTTCAAAGTCAGACCTAACTTGAATGTCATTCGAGTGTGGGGGTGTCTGGCTTATGTGAAGCTCCCGGATCTGAAGATTCAGAAGCTGGGGACAAGGACTACGAAGGCGATCTTCTTGGGGTATGCCGAGAAGTGTGATGCTCGGAGATTCCTTGATATCGAGTCAAACCATATCATCGAATCTCGCGATGCTGAATACTTTGAAGACAAGTTTGCAAAACACAAGAATATTGTTCTCGCGGATCTTCTGGAGAATGATGAGGGTACAAAGCAGACAGAAGTCTTTAATGAACCAGTAGTCCAAGATGAAGCTGTCGTCAAGGTGACACCAGTTGAACCAGAACTCGTTGAGCCGTCAACTAAGCGAACGAGGAGGCCGAAAGACTTCGGAGATGACTTCGTCACCTATCATATGAAAGTAGATCCGCTTACCTATGATGAGGCGATGAAGACCAGAGATGCTGTATTCTGGAAGGAGGCGATAGACAACGAGATTGACTCAATCACCTCCAACAACACATGGGTATTGGTTGACCCTGCCAGAAGGAGCAAGACCCATCGGATGCAAATGGATCTTCAAGAAGAAGATGAAAGCAGATGAAACCATTGACAAGTTCAAGGCCAGGCTAGTGGCCAAGGGGTTTGCTCAGAAGCAGAGAATCGACTACTTTGACACTTATGCTCCAGTAGCTCGGATGACAACCATTAGATTGTTAATTGCTCTAGCAGCAATACACAAGCTGGTGATACATCAGATGGATGTGAAAACGACATTCCTTAATGGCGAGCTGACCGAAGAGATCTACATGCAATAACCAGAAGGTTTTGTCGTCAGAGGTCTGGAAGACAAAGTCTGCAAGTTGATGAAGTCTCTGTATGGTTTGAAACAAGCTCCCAAAATGTGGCATGAGAAGTTTGACAAGGTGATAAGATCAAATGGCTACAAGGTCAGTGAAACAGACAAGTGTGTCTATACGAAGTTTGCTGACGGAAGATGAGTAATCGTATGTCTTTACGTGGACGACATGCTAATCCTAGGTACGAATTTAAGCTGCATCACAGAGACAAAGAAATTCCTCTCGACCAAGTTCAGTATGAAGGACTTGGGAGATGCCGACGTAATCTTGGGGCTCAAGATCATCCGGACAGGCACTATAATAGCGCTGTCACAATCTCATTATATTGAGAAGATGCTCACTCGCTACGGGTATCAAGATCTTTCTTTTATTGATACACCGTACCGGAGTGATCAGAAGCTGGAGCCAAATTCGAGGGAAAGCGTCAGGCAGTTGGAGTACGCTAGCGTCATCGGAAGCTTGATGTACGCTACTACTGCCACAAGGCCTGACATAGCTTTTGCAGTGGGAATGCTGAGTCGGTTCACTAGCAATCCAGGCGTTGAGCACTGGAAAGCTGTGAAGCGTGTTTGAGATATCTCAAGAAAACTAAATATATGCACTTTTCTACAGCGGAGATCCGTCAGTAGTGGAAGGCTTCAGTGATGCTAGCTGGTGTTCAGATAGGAAAGCGAGTATTCCACAGGTGGAATCGTATTCGCCATGGGCGGAGCTGCTATATCATGGAAGTCGAAGAAGCAGACTATGTTATCTCGCTCCTCCATGGAATCTAATTTTTGCATTGGATGCAGCTGCAGATGAAGCAGAGTGGCTTCGGGAGCTCATGTATGATCTTCGGTGGTTGGGGCTCAAACCGGCAATACCGATATACTGTGACACCAGGCAGCAGCAGCAGTCAAATGAACTCTTCAACGGAAAGAAGAAACGGTGCGGTTGAAACAGAGCAGTACACGATCTTATCAAGAGGTGTTATTGCAGTGATTGATGTTCGGAGTCAGGAGAACCTGGCAGATCCGTTCACAAAGGGCCTCAAGCGCCAGTTGGTCGATGACACAGCTTGTAAAATGGGCTTGAAGGCATTCCGATAGTGTGTCTTTGTAATCCTACCATAAAGTTTTATGCTATTAGTTCAAAGAAAAATCTACTAGGCATCTAACTTTGGTTAAAGGAGGATCACTGACTGAGAAACTATCAGGTAAGTGGGTACTTGTTCTCTGGAACATGGAAGGGATACGGACCCATAACCACTATTGTCTACTATATATTTTTCTGAAAAAAAAACAGATCCTGTGGAAGGATTGGCTTAAACGCCTTAATGAGTTCTCAGACAGAGTGAATGCCTGGTGTGCTTTACAGGAAGCACGGTAGAGCAGCACTACAAGGAGTGAAACTCATGCTACAGTGGGATGACTCCACCATGAGGTTCCCAGGTAGGGTAATGCCTCGGACTTTGCAAGCCAAGTCATAGCGGCGTAGCACCGTAAATAGGCAGGTAGCCTAATGCTGTATGACGTAATTAAAGAGTTGTAGACAGCACTACAAAGGGATGGCCCCATGTTACAGTGGTACGACACCACGATGAGGTACCCAGGTATGGGTAAAGCCTCGGCATTGCAAGCCATGTCGTTGCGCGTAACACCGCAAGGAAGCCTTAGGCTTCATGCTGGGTAGTTTGGCACTACAAAGAGGCTTGTGACCTCATGCTACAGTAGTATGACACTACGATAGGTTCCCAGGTAGGGGTAATGCCTCGGCTTCAAGCCATGTCATAGCGGCGTAGCACCGCAAGGAAGCGCAAGGCTTCATGCCATATCTCTTTAATAAAGAACTCACCTATAGTGTATGGAAAGAGATATCAGGCCGTCTCTTGAGGGTAAACTTGTAGACGCCCAAAATTATACACTGAAACTAGGCTGGCACAAGGCCTTCAATGTGCAGCCAGAAGCACAGTTGATGTCATTATGTGAGTAGGAAGAATTGCGTTATGGTGCAGAATTCAAGGCTTAGTCCATTCTTGTATCATGCTGTTATTAACCTATGCGGGAAGATTCAAGTCGTAGCGACATCTCTCCTAATGCATGATGGGCAGTAACTATGGGGAACGCTCAACCCATATATTGAGATATGTGGGGGATTGTTGGTGTTTTTGCCTTTTGACTAGAAAAGATAGTCCCATCGGCTACACCAAATGGTGAGTATCTCAATTAATGCATTGCTTGTGTTGAGGTGTGCACATGAGGTGTAGTGGGGCACAAGTTTGTGCCATGTGGAAGTTTTTTCTAGAAGAAAAAAGGATTAAATCCAACAAGGATGGTTAATTTTGTTGTGCGACTCGAACTCGGACACGGACTCCAAGATGTCTCGTGCATGCACGGGAGTGTTCGGGAGGTAGGCGTGGACTGGCACACTTCTATGCTGATTGTGGGAGATCTAAATATCAAACTCTATTTTTGAGTATTGGTATTTTATTTCCCCATGGATATGAGAAGAGGTGAAGTCTCAACTCCCTCTATAAATAGAGCCCCTTGCCTCCTTTGAAAGATGCACCAAGAAGAGAGTTGAGGGAGTCTGTTAAGTCCAGGAAGCCCGTTCAAGTCTCAAAATATTGACTTACGAGCGTTCCAGAAGTTCTTCGTGAACTTGTTTTCCTGAAAGCTGTTCGTGCTCGTGTGGGGGCGAATAAAGCTTTGAGCAACGGTGGTTCATTCACCCAGCATCTCATTCTCGCTGTCATCGTTGTTGTTGCCTTTTACAGTAACTTCTTTTTAGAAGCTCTACTGCCGATAGTTGCTTGCACAAAGTCTCTTTAGATTTTTTGTGTATTACGTAGATCTTTTTAGATCCTCGAATTCAGAATCCTCCAGGATCTGTTGCACATCTTTCTTTAAGGTACTGCATTTGAAACGTTGTGTGTACATTGTTTCAGTTTTCAGATTTTTTATCGAAAATTGTGCCTCGCACTAACACCAAGTGTCCTGGGCAAGCGTGTGGAGCAGAGATAGTTACTACGGAGTCTACTATCTTCTTCCAAGTTGGTTGCAATTGAAGGAGGGATACAGAGCAAAGGAATTTGGCGAAGGGTCTACGCAGTATTATAACTATTTTTCATCCTCATCCTATAGTTGTACCGAACCAGTCGTTAGGGGTTCCCATCTTTGTCACCCCCAGTTTTCGAATTAGGGGTATTTTCGTCATTTTCAGTTTATAATTTTTTAGGAATTTTATTAATTTTATATGATTTTTAGGGATTTATTTGAGTCGGTTTGAATTTTTATCCAATTTGGACTTAAGTTGGAGATCCGGGTAGCCTG
>JANAVB010005888.1:0-28563 GCA_029216955.1 Iris pallida
ATATATATATATATATATATGTATATGTATTGTATATATATATGTATGTATATAGATATGTATCTATGTATAAACCTATCTAATACCTATGTGGGTATGTGCCTATTTATATATCTATGTACCTATATATCTATGTATGGCATAAATATGTATCTATGTATATGAAATATGAATGTAAGGTAGCTGCCTTCATATATGCATATATTGTGATGAATATATGCATATAGGCAATAGAATGCAATGGAACATGTGTAATGAAAAGTGTATGATGCAAGGTAGATACAATGTTATATGCATGATTATATCCAAATAAATACAAGCATGTATAGTGAAATATGAATGCGTAGATGAATATACACTTCTAGATATGGTATGTGTGTCCTCTGTGACTTGTGAGTTTGCATGGTTGTTAGCCTAGGCTTGGTTAGGCCTAGTGAGACTTGACTGGACTAAGATTGACCTAGTTTGACTAGATGTTGACCCAGAGTTGACAAAGAGTTGACTTTAGCTTAGTTTGACCTAGACAGCATGCGATGCATTATAGATTACATTTATTGTTCCCTTTATACATCTTGACTTGTGTTGCTCCAACTAGGAGTCAGGTACCTCATCTCGGACAGTACATTTACTTCAGACATTCAGATACCAGGCGAGTACATTCTCTGATCATTTCATAACTTGCTTAGAATTATATTCCTGTTCTAGTTTACCTTATTTGATGCTGTCACGATATTATCACGGATTGGTACTATATGGATCCTTTCATGTGATGTTATCCCCCTCGGGAGCATCAGATACATCATGTCGTGTGTTTCATGTACATCGTGTATTCCTCGCTCTCATGTTATTCATGTTTATCATGTGCTTCATCTCATTCGTGCTTGCTCGTGTACTCTCATGTGCTATCATGATCGGTCATATTTTCTATGTATCTCATGTATCATATACTCATGTGCACTCATTTATGAGCCTTCATGTGAATTTCATGTGCACCCATTTATAGGCCCCCATGTGAACTTCATGTGCACTCATGTATGAGCTCTCACGTACACTTCATGTGCACCATTTATGGGCTTCATGTGAAAATCATGTAGTAACATAACGTCGGATCCTTGTGTATTGATTGGGGTATGGGGGAGTATAAATAGTCATGTGAACAATTCCAAAGTAGTATAGCCATGTACGCCTCTTTAGTATAGCCATGTGCAAATCAAGTCATTCATATGTCGACTTTGTACTCTAAATCACTAGTCACTGGTAGCTCTCTACTTATAGTAGATATTTCTATTACAGTTCTCTCTCTATTTTCATCATATACTTTCTTTCAGTTTCATGTATCGTACTCTCTTGCATGTTTATATTCTCTAACCTGTTATGATCTGCGTGAGATGTATTGTGCTCGCTCCCGTCCTGACTGGACCTGTTGAAAATTTTACAGAGGATGATGAGGAACCCTGCACCCCTTACTTTGGAGCTTGCCTAGATGACACTCGTGACCTGGACCCCTGGGGAGGTTCAGGCAGCTGCTGAGGACGATACCTTGCTTAGTATAGATAGCTTAGACTGTTTTCCTTTTCATGTTTAGTTGTTTTCCTTGATTCCAGAGTTTGTATATTTTTGGAGATGTTGAGACTGGTAGTATTTAACTATGTTATTTCATTTCTGTTATACCTCAGTTTGAGGGTTTTCCTTATCTATTTCATCGTGCTACATTCTAGCTTAGATTGTGATTGAGTTGTACTTCTGTATTTGGACTTCTTTTTGGAGAGTATTCATGTTATGCTAGTTATAGTTCATGACCTAGAACAGCGTTCTACCGCAGACACTGCGGCGTAGGCTGGGCGCTGTTACGTACTCGTACCCTCACGGTGGGTGGGCGTGACAATGTCCTATGTCGTTCTTTTGGGCAAACAATGCACCTAAAAAACATTCCAGGGCACGAACATACAGCAAAATGGTTTGTCCACCACTGGAGCCACCAATATTGGAAGATTAGTAAGATATCTTTTAATGTCTTCAAATGCTTCCTGATATTTTTCATCCCAGACAAAAGAAACTCTTTTCTTCATTAACTGGGTGAAAGGTCGACACCGCCCAGAAAAAATTGAAATGAACCTTTGGATGTAAGCTAATCGGCCTTGTAAACCGCAAAGTTCTTTAATATTCCTCGGGGGCTCCATTTCTAGGATTGATTTAACCTTGTCAGGGTCAATATTATTCCCTTTGAAGTTATGACAAATCCAAGAAATTTGCCGCAGGAACTCCTAAGAATGACTTTATAGGATTTATTTTGAGTTGGTACTGACGCATCAGTTCAAACACCATTCTCAAGTCTTGAAGGTGATCACCCTTTGAACGACTTTTACTATAATGTCGTCAACATAGCATTCCAGTGTTATTAGAAAATGTTCACGAAAAATTGTATTCATGGCGCGTTGATATGTAGCTCCTACATTCTTCAAACCAAAGGGCATCACCGTATAGCAATATACCCCCAACGTGTTCATATTGATGTGTTTTCTCATCAGCTAGCAACATTTTAATCTGACTGTAACCAGATAAACCATCCATGAATGACATATGTTCAAAGCCACAAGTGTTATCTATTATAACATATGTGATTGGAAGAGGAAACTCGTCCTTTGGACAAGCTTGATTAAGGTCCAGATAATTAATACATATCCTAGTCTTTCTATTTTTCTTCATGATTGGAACGATGTTAGCAACCCAGTTAGGATGTTGTTCTTCTCGAGCAAAGCCACTATCTATGAGTTTCTCCACCTCAGTTGCAATAGCCTCCATCATATCGGGACGAAACCGTCAATGTTGTTGCTTGACAGGTTTAACATTGGGAAGTATATTAACTATGCATTGCTATCTGTGTATCAAGCCCAGGCACATCTTCATAACTCCAAGCAAACATCTATATATTCTTTGATAGGCTCAATGAGTGAATGTTTATCTTTATCAGATAAACTCTTACTGATGAATATCGGTTTAGGCAATTCTGAATTATTCACATTAACTTGAACAACATCATCTTAGTAGGAGGTTCCCGTTGTTCAAATCTCATTTTCCATTAAGTATCCAGCTGTTGTGTCCAAGGTTCAACTTCAAAAGGTTCTATAGAAAGGTCATCTTCCTACTTGATCACCAGATAGAAGCTGAGAAACATATTTAAATACTGCCCAAATGCTATTATCTGAATCCCACAATGAGGAATCGGAAGAATAAGAAATCTATCGCTATCTTCTTTATCTAAAATTTCTAGAGTAGTCGAAGGAGTTACATATCCCAGTCCAGATCGAGTACGGTCATAGCAGTCTTACGATTCCCCTTTCAGTGTTGGGATACACAATGGTAAGCTGCGGTGTTTACCAAAATTGAGGCCTTGTTGGCTATTTAAGTCATAGCCCATTCTTTGGATGATATTCTTTGCTTGAGGAGTATATCAGTATAACTGCATTCTACCGGAATCTGGTTCAGGCTCATCAACCAAAGCTTCTTTATGAACCTCGGCTTGGCCAAATATAATTGGCGTTTCACTAATTGACCTAGCCGACACTTCAAAATAGAATCTTTGTATGATAGACATGGAGTACTATCTTTAGAAGAAATAGACACATGAAGTGATAGCTTTGTATTCGTAATAAAGGAGCACAAAGAGTCAACGGTCCTTAAACTAGTCACAGGAAATAAAAAATAATCGAAACCAGAACCTCTTTATCAGGTATGTACATGATTTCTTCTTCCGGAAACACATCCTCAGGAAGTTTATTACATAGAGGTTTATCTACAACACTTGCTTTGGCAGTGATGGTAACACGAGTCAGGTCGATCACAAATAGCTCATCCGGTTGAACTAAACGCTTACTTCGGCGAAGATCAACCACAAACGGTTCTTCTTTCTTGGTTCGCAAGTCGATGACTAGTAGTCCTTCTTTCTTGATGTTGGCTTTGCTTTTGCGTAGGTCAAAAACAAAAGGTGCCTACCCTCTGGCTAGGCCTCTTGTGAAGATATAAGGGCTATTTCCACACAAGTGCCTTCAAGTGGATCGCCAAAGGTTCGTCAACTAGTTTCTTCCATAAGGACCTTTCAGGTATATGGCTAGAAGTTCTTCTACCACCTGATCAGTAGATGCTTCTTCTATTTCGTCCTTAGGCTATACTTCTTTATCCAAAACCAGATACAGTGGTTTATCATCAGAAGGTCTCTGATCATGAGGTTTGTATAACTTTGCATCAGAGAAGTAAACTTCGACCCCTTTGAAAGGATCAACATCAACAAATTCTGTACACAATACCCCTTTTTGTTCACATATTTGAAGCACAGATGAAGTAGATGGTACCAAAAGGTTGTCATGTATCCACGACCGTCCTAGCAAAATTGTAGGAGACATTGGTAATGGTAATAGAAGTGGGTGACAACTTGCGCATTAAGATTCTCAACACGTGGAGTAAACTTCGAAGAATCACACTAACAAATGAGCCTGGATCAATTTGAATGCGATCCACCTTACAGCCTCTGACATACCCTGTATAATAGAAAGATCTATCATGGCGATTATCTTTTATAGACATCTTCTTGGATAAAGGTAATATTGGGAATCTTCTTTGATACATTATGAAAATGCGGACAGGTCTTAAGGTTGTCATCAGGTTCTGCCATCTGAGATAAATATGAATCTGCATGCTTCACTCAGTGTTGCCCGTATTCTTTAGAGAGACAAAGTAACTCGAATATGGACAATCGAGCCAGGGTATTGGCAAGCTGTACCAATATGTGAAAATTATAAGGCTTGTCAAGTCCGAGAGAGATTTAGGCTTCTGCACTTGTCGAACTTTACCTCTTTAAGCTTTTCTTTTTCTTCTGAAGTCTGCTTTGACGGCCCCGATCCTGACAAAGCTTGAATGGCAGGGGAATTAGGGATAAAAGATGTAGTAAAAGGGTTGTCTTCTTTATCTTGATTAGAAGCACGCAGGTATGTTTTTCTAGATTTGGTTTCTCCAACCAAAGCTTTATTAAGCATATTGCATGATTTATTCTTCTTTTCCTTACTTTGAGCCATGGAGATGGATAAGGCTGACTTTGGATCCATACCTTCAAGAAGATCATGATGGATCCACATGACTTCCCCATGTTGAGAAGTGAGTGGCACGAGTTCGGTATTAGAGTAACACCATTTTGAACTTCAATTGTAGGAAGATCCCTAAATTAGAGAGAAACAAGATTTGTAGAAACTTTTTCTCATCTTTATGCAGCGTGATAGCCTTTGGATCCAACATCTGCTGAATATGGTTCTTCAATATGTAACAATCCTTCGTCGGGTAATGTACATACTAATGGTTAAAATAATAATTCGGATCGTTAGTTTGCCCTACTTCTTCAGGCCTTCGAGGGGGAGGAAGTTGCAGCTTGTTTTCTTTCATCAGTACCTTAAAGATGTCCAGTGTGAGTGCTTCGTTGAAGGTATAGTGTGGCTTAGGCCTTAGAGCAGCTGGAGCTTTTTGAGGCTGAGAAGCAGCTGCGGAAACATCAACTGTGAAGGACTCCTTCCCTTTGTTGGTTTTTCCAGAAGTATTGTTGCTATGGGCATGCTTTCTTTTGTCTTCAGGTGATTTCAGTCCAATCAAATACATAACCTGAACTGGTTCTTCAGCTTTTTCGGCAGTAGCGATGAAAGCTGGCCAATCATTATAATCTCCAGGGCCAATGCAGAACTTAACTTTAGGTAAGAAATTTCCCCGACAAGTGTCAATACACTGATTTTAGGAGTCCTTGGATGCAGCTTCATTGACAATCTTCTGAACTGTTCAATGAATTCTCGAGTCGGTTCTTTGTTATCTTGTGTGGCAATGAGTTTTGACAGACATCTCCTATTCCTTCATAGAATCTAGTAAGGAACAATTTCTATAAGTCTTTGAAATTTTTGATACAACCGTCAGGTAGATTGTAGAACCATTAAAAAGCTATACCTTTCAGAGTACCAATAAATAACTTAGACCATTATGCATTATTTCTTGGTATATGAATGGCCTGGGAGTAAAAGTATGTCAAAATTGCTTCGAGGAACCTGTTCTGTCATAAGAAATCAGAGTTTTGATAGTCGGTTGTGTTTGTTGTAATACTGGTGTAGAGATACTTTCAACTATCGATGACGGATCAGGTTAAAAGATACCCCCACTATATCTTGATCGACGGGAGTTTGAGTCGATGGAAGAGATCGATGTAGAGTTGTTTGCAGGTTCATGGTTGTTTGCATTTGTTGTATCATCGTCATGACATTTTGTAGCAAGCTCTCTAGGGTATCAATTCTTTGTCGACCACTAGTATCACCTTTTTTATTACCAGTCACATACACAGAGGTTGTATATGGACTGCCAGATGAAGAAGTATGTAAAGAAGCACACTGAAATTAGTACTGCTCGACCCGATTTTGAAACACATCGTCTCCCTCTGAAATATGAGGTACTCTGTTATCAGATTGAGATGTAGAATGGTTGAATATCGGAAGGATGCTACCTCCAGTATTATCTTGTTCAGGAACTTAGAGTACATCAGAATGTCTAGATCGAAAACGGGTTCCTTGATAAACTCCTTCAGGTGCAGTAGCTTTTTGCCCCTAGATGAATAGGATGAAGGTGTTTGGTCATCATCTTGACTAGAGGTCGCATAGACTGAGGACTCTTGTAATTAATCTTCGTTGTCCGGTAGTTCTCGTCCAAGATAGGACAAATCCGAAGAGTTTGGTTGAAATATGATGAAGACAGATCGCCTGGTTGATTGATCAACTACTTTTGAGCAACAACAGTTGATTACAATCGTTGTACAAGAATTTCATTGACATGACATAACTGTGTTTTTTGACACCTCTGTTGATTTACGCTTATAGCGAAGCATGTCATGCAAGTCAATGGAAGGGTGCACAACCTCCTTTCCCTTTTTATGAGACAGGACAAAGTCCATGCATGGGAGAGTTGGTTTCTTAACTCGTTGATCTATTTTACGTACAAGGGAACCCCCAGTACTTAGATCTTGAGTTGTTTCATTATGTGAACCCCCCAGTACTTAGATCTCAATCTTCTTTTATATAATTATGGAGATCCGAAACACAAGTGACAATCAAATCTCATTAAAATGTACTAGTTGGGATCTTTACAGTGTTGTTGATCGTAGGTTAATATTCTTACTATTTAAGTTATTCCTCAGACTAGTTCAAATAAGGCACATCAAAACCTGTGAGTTCCTTATTGTTTTTAACTATTTACTAGGTCCCATGCCCTACTATATATGATCATGCTCAGAAGTACATGTCTTTAATAATCCATGCATTTAATGAAGAGAATAGACTTCCAGGATCTCTCGCTGAGACCATGGAGTAAGTTCAAAATTATTTTGGTGAATCATTTATTTTAGACAATTAGACTACAATTTTTATCCCTTTGTCTAATTTAAGTAAAATTTTAGAGAAACATGAAATAAGACATATCTATCGACAAAGAGAAAAATTTTAAATTTATAATAAGATATTTAGTTCAATAGGTGCATTCCCACTTCATCATTTGTTTATTCGACATGGATGTTATCACGGTATGATAAGGGTGCTTGGACATTCAAACAAAATAGGTTATTTCCTGAATCAGCTATCTACCATATGATATCTCTTCTAACCTATGAAGTACGAACTGAAGTACATATAGGCAACTCTAGAGGGGGTGAATAGAGTATGTGTCGATAATACCCAATTAAAAAATTAACTCTATTCAAGTCCAACCAACAGAAATAATAATCAGAGTATTAGTGCGGAATATAAATAGAGATCAGAGAAGCATACGCAGGCACAATAATTTTTAACTTTGTTTCCCTCGTGGAGGACTAGTCCAGGCCTGAGAACTCTAGCTCAGGATTGAAATCCACTATTTGTGAAATAGAGTTCAACCACGTACCTTTACTCAGAAGAGCACGCCAACTTCTTACAGATTTGCGGATGGCAAAACTTGGAATTGTCCAAGTGAATTCTTTTGAAACTCTTGCCCATAAACTTCTAGTTGACTCGCACTGAGCACCTTGGGGCTTGAGAAGTTTTGAGGCTAGTTAGATGAGAAGAATAAGCTCTAGAATGTATAGGCTATAGGAGAGAGAAGATGAAAAGATTGGATGAATGGAAATGAGAGAAATCAAGGCCTATATATACTAGTCCAGAGAGGCAAAGTTCGACCAGAACTCTGTCCCAAAATTTCAAATATTTAGCCGTTGGACAACTAGCAACCAAGAAGCCCTAATAATCATGTCCTAAAATTAAGGGGCAGAGTTTGGCCCAAACTCTGTGTGGGGTAGAGTTCGGCTCGAGCTCTGTCTCATAGGGGACAAAAAGTTCAAGTGGGCTTTTTGGTTTGGCAAGTTTTGGTGTTTGTTTGGTGGAGCTTGAGTATTAAGTCTAGGGTTGAGATACTCAGTACGACTCAACTTAAATAGCCTAGACTCAATAAAAAGTAAAAATACAAACTCAGAGTATAAGTAACAACAGCACTGTCGAAGCAATCGTCGAGGAAGTCTGTCTTGAACTGATATGTGATGACGTTCTGTTTTGAAGCTTGATGGAGCTTGATGTGTCAAGTTGGATTATAACAGATATCATCTTGTTAATTATCAAGATTAGGTTGACTGCGATCCAGTTTGGGTCAACAATCTCTCCAATTTTGATAATTGACAAAAATACGATATTCGTATGTCGCAACATTCATACTGGACACGTGGAATAAAGACAATAGCTCCCCCGTAGATGAACATGTCGGCTCCCCCATAAATAGATATGTCCTGAGACAAGTTCTAATCCAAGCAAGCACAACTTAATATATAGAAGCTCAAAGCACATATCAAGTATTTCCAAAGCAAATATCAAGTATTCATCCCCTTTGTCATTTAGCAAAATAAATAATGGCTCCCCCATAAAATAGACAAAGTGAATACATGCAATCACCCAACTAGGAACCATAACCATAAAGAGAGAAAGCACTAGCACTTTTATACCTCAATACTGAACCAAAGTGCAGAGTTTTGAAAGAAATACAATGCATGAAGGAAATAGAAACTACAACTCAAAGTTTTAAAACTACTATATAATGCAAAATAAAACTACAACCTAACATCAGCAGCATCAGCAGGTAATAAACCACGACCATCATAGAGCACGAGATGGACCAGCAGAGTCTGAAGGGTCGCTGGCAGAGCGCGAAGGTTAACAAATGCCGTCCGGGTCCAGATACCGCCTGACCTATGTGTCGTCAATACGGTAACCTTCGCGAGAAGGGTCCTGTACCATAGGGAACGACATAGTAGGATAGGTGGCCAGGGTGCTGGAGGTCTTGCTATAAGTTGCTGATAGCCTCATCGAAGGGTGGTGCGGTAGTCCAATTCGGTCCAGCGGTCGTCTTCCAAACGAAGCGATCGTGCAACATCGCGGATAGAATCAAGAGTAGCGGAGGCTCGGGCTCAGGAGCATCAGGAGCATCAGAGTCAGAGGATGCAGCAGCAACATAGTCCTACGTGTCTGGACAGAGAGACAGGAGCAGATAGGAACTGACAGTCATCAAGAGGGATGTTGAAGGCACGAAAAATCTTTGGAAGGTACATGGCATAAACCAAGGATTTTGGTTTCGTTTCGCACGAATCATCCAGTCCTCATCGTACGAGGGAAGTTGAACGGAAGACAAAAGTGCAGATGATATGGCCGAGATCCTCAAGATAAGTGACTTCATCGGTGGATCCCGCTGGGTAAGATCAAAGAAAGCTGATCCGATAGAGTTCATAAAAATAGTTGTTGAGATATTTGGCTCGAAGCATGCGAAGAAGTGTGTTAGGAGAATACAATGCATCCTTAAAACCCTCAAGAGTGGTATCACCAGAAATTAGAACTGTCGGGCATCAATAAGTTTTTCTAAGTGTTGGGTTCCGGGAGGTCAAGGTAATCGGCAAGTTCAAAATCGTCAAAAGATATGTCAATGCCGGCGACATGGAAATAAATCCTAGTGTCATCATGAGTTAAATTACAGTAAACATCTGTATGTCATTAAAATAGATAAGAGATGAATTTATGACGAGTTCATCTAGGCATAAATCGTAAAAAAGTGCGCCATGTAACAAAAATATTGTAATGTTTATCGGATGGCCCAGAAATACACTACGTGAGCGGAAGTCCGTGTACTACTCATTAGATGCATCCAATGAGACAAAAAGTTACTCATTGTAGGTGTTGGGATTTGGTGGAGGTGGTGGATTGAACAAGGGATGAATAGGAGGAGGAGGAGGGTTAGATGAAGATGCTACCTCACTTCTCATCCTCTTCCTCTACCAAATAATTTTGGAGCCATTGATAATGAAAAGATGAATTTGAAAGAGATGAAAAAAAGAGTTATACCTCACAAAAGTAGTTGGAGATGGAAGAGATCCACCAAAAACCCTAAAATCTTGAGTTTGGGGAAGATAGCCCTAAGTTTTGAGTTTTCTAAGGTTAGGGTTTGAGGAGCAAGGGTTTTGAGGTAGGTAGAAGAAAGAAAACTGATGTGAGAGAGAGAGAGAGTTCAGGTATATAAGGATTAGGGCCAGCAGGTCGGGTTAAATCGTGGCGGTCAGATAAAAAATTGGATGGCCAGGTGGGGGTTCTGGAAGCAGGCACACAGAGTTTGGCCCGAACTCTGTGTAGGGCAAAGTTCAGCTCGATTTCTGTGGGTCTGACTCCAGAATATAGAAAAGGTTTTTAAAAGAATTTTTTGATAGAAAAATTCTTGAATTTGAAATATTGAATGTTACAAGCCATAAAAATAGTGTAGCCATATAATAAATATTGTTTAAAATGATGATCATCACAGTAAAACTACTTTAGGTTAGCTGTAGGGGCCAGATTCCAGCTAGCGGTAGTCCGAAGACTAGTACACCGTGTCACTTAGGCTTTTACGTCTTGTTGTCAGAAGGGCCCTTTCAACTTGTACCCAAAGTAATGTTACCATGAATGATGTACTTTATAACCGTTATTTATACATGTACAACTTATTATATGACAGTTTTATCCAAAATTCCTAACTCTCGATGAAGAAAATTGAAGCGCACTTCGGCTAGTGGTATTCTAAAGAAATCTGCTAGCTGATGTTCAATGTCAATGAATTCTAAGTTAATAGTGCCGTACTGTTGATGATCACGCAAGAAATGATGTCTAATCTCTATATGCTTTGTGCGTGAGTGACATACTGGGTTCTTGGTTAAATTTATGGCACTAGTGTTATCATAGAAAATAGGTATGTGCTTGAATAGTAAGTTATAGTCTTCAAGAGTTTGTTTCATCCATAGAATCTGTGCACAACAACAACCAGCTGTGATGTAGTCAGCTTCTGTTGTGGATAGTACGACATAATTTTGCTTCTTACTAAACCATAAGACTAAAGCCTTTCATAACAAATGACATGTGCTGCTGGTACTCTTACGGTCGACTTCGCATCCCGCAAAATCAACATCGGAATATCCGATTAAGTCAAAGGAAGTGGTTTTGGGATACCACAAGCCTACTGTAATCGTATCTTTAAGATATCTAAAGATATGCTTCACAGCGGTCATGTGTGATTCCTTAGGGTTAGCTTGATATCTAGCACATAAGCACACACTAACCATAATATCAGGACAACTAGCAGTTAAATACAATAGACTACCAATCATACCTCGATACTTATGTTGATCAACCGGTTTGTCGCTTTCATCAGGTTCCGACTTTGTTGTAGTAGCCATAGGAGTGCTGATAGGTTTGATGTTGTCAAGCTCAAACTTTTTTAGCATGTCCTTTGTATACTTCGACTGGCCGATGAAGACGCCTTGCGAGTATTGTTTAATTTGCAGTCCAAGGAAGTAGCTGAGCTCCCCCATCATGCTCATCTTAAACTCGTTCTGCATATACTTGGCAAAATTTTTGCATAGACCCTCATTAGTAGACCCAAAATGATATCATCTACATAGATTTGTACTAAGAAAACAGTGTCATCAAGGGATTTTATTAAAATTGTAGTGTCAATTTTTCCTTTTGAAAAACCTTTATCAAGTAAGAAAGTACTAAGACGTTCATACCAAGCCCGAGGAGCTTGTTTGAGACTATAAAGAGCTTTCTTGAGTTTAAAAACATAGTCAAAAAAATTGTGATTTTCAAAACCAGGGGGTTGCTTGACAAAAACTTCTTCTTTAATAAAACCATTTAGAAAAGCACTTTTCACATCCGTTAGAAAAAAGATTAAAGTTTTGCAAATTTGCAAAGGCACAAAGCATCCGAATAGATTCAAGTCGTGTAATAGGAGCATACATATCATCGTAGTCAATACCCTCCTCTTGGTTGTATCTTGAGCTACGAGACGAGTCTTGTTGCGAATTATCGAACTGTCCTAATTAACTTGGTTGCGAAAAACCAATTTGGTACCAATGATTGAATGATCAGCAGGTCTAGGAACAAGTTCCCAAACCTGATTTTGTTCAAATTGGTGAGTTCTTCTTGCATTGCAGACATCCAAAATTCATCGTTAAAAGCTTCTAAAATATTTTTAGATTCAATTTGAGAAATAAAAGTAGTACTAGCAATAGAATGTCTAAAAGAAGATCAAGTAGTTACCCCTTTTGATACCTCACCTATTACCAAGTTTTCTGGATGTGAAGGTTTGAATTGGAACTTCTTTGGTAAGCTCTCCAGAGAACTGGTTTCCGGTGGTGTATCCACAGGCGTGGAAGTTGATGTTCATCATCGGGAATGATAGCTCTACTATTGTCCTCATCAAAAGTTACGTTAGTAGACTCTTCAACAATCATGGAGCGTTTGTTGAACATTTTATATCCCTTACTTTTGGCAGCATAACCAAGAAGAATACCTTCGTCAGCTTTGGCATCAAACTTGCCTAAGTTGTCTTTGGTATTCAGGTTAAAGCAGGGACAGCCACACACTCGAAAGTAAAAACATTTAGAGTTCTACCAAACCAAAGATCATAGGGTGATTTCTTCGAAATAGGTCGAATCAAAACCCTATTCAAAACATGGCACGCTGTGCTGACAGCTTTTGTCCAAAAATATTTCGAAAGAGAAAACTGATTCAGCATGACTCTAGCCATATCGCCAAGAGTCCTATTCTTCTGCTCCACAACACCATTTTGTTGAGGAGTTCTAGGACAAGAAAACTCATGATTAAAGCTATTTAAATCATAAAACTTTCCAAAATTAAAATTTTTTAATTCGCCACCATGATCACTTCAGATACGAGTAATCATGTAGCCTTTTTTATTTTAGACCTTTTTAGCAAAAAAACTTTGAAAACTGAAATGGTATCACTTTTATTTGCAAGAAAGAAAACCCAAGTGAATCTTGAAAAGTCATCAACAATAACGAAAGCATAGAGTTTCCCGCCAAGACTGGCTACTCTACTAGACCAAATAAATCCATATGGAGTAATTACAAAGGTCGATTGGTACTTACAGTGTTGATGGTTTTAAAAGAATTTGGTAGCCTTATTCTTTTCACATTCGGCAAATACCATGTCCTTTTTGAATGTAATTTCAGGCAATCCTCTTACTAGCTTCTTGGTAGATACTCTTGATATGGTGTCCATATTGGCATGTCTAAGACGCTGATGCCATAATAGCCTTTCATCTTTGTGGGCGTAAAGGCATCTACCTGTACTGTTAGTATTTCTAGATAGATAGAAAATATATATGTTATCGTCCCTTATCCCTTCGAAAGCGATGTCTCCAGATAATTTATCATAGATAAAGTATTTAGTTTTACCGAAGTTAATATCATATCCATGATCAGCAAGATGACTAATGCTGAGTAGGTTATGCTTTAACTCGATCACTAAATAGACATCCTTAATAACGGAAGAAGGAGGATAACCAACTGTACCGGTACCTATAATATAGCCTTTCAGATTGTTGCCGAAGGATATATATCCTTCCCTTTTCATCTATAGTGTTGCAAATAGATTAGCATCTCCAGTCATATGTCACAAGCACCTACTATTGAGAATCTATTTGCTTCTAGTTTGAGAAGGAAGGTCCACCTACACCATGAGTAGATGTGACCTTTGGTACCCAGATTCTTGTGGGTCCTAAAAAGTTAGTCTTAGGTACCCATGCATATAGATTAATATCCACTAGTTTTCTAATTCTATATTGTGGTGATATGGACACTGTAAACCACAGTAAGTACATGTAGCATGCATATTGGTATTGGGTACAGGATGATTGTGATGTTTATATATGGGTGTAGGATGATGATAACTACATGAAGTTGTAGGATGATGATAATAACTGTGTGTATTAACAGGATAATGATAATTATTACGTGTAGCAGTAGGATGATGATAACTAAGTGTGTAAGTTTTACGTGCTACACGGGAGTAGGGGTATATAAAGGCATATTTTTGTGTGGTATGTGGATGAAGGTTCTTGTAATGACGTGCTCTCTTGTGTTGAGCCGTCTGGTGTTTAGTGTAGCTGTTGTGATTATGAGACTCAGTTTTAGGTTGAATAACCTGTTTACCCAGTCTAATATATAATTTCTTAGAGGCAGCATGCAACTCATCACATTTAGCAGTAAGACTTTTTTCCTACCAGTAGCAATCTTGTACTTGTTTTTCTCTTCAGCAAGTTCTTTATTTAAAGCAGTGATATCATGTGTTTGCTTCTCAATAAGAGATTCGGCATTGTGTAAGCTTAACTTAAGCTTAGATACCTCCTCAGTATTTTCCGTGGGTGTAGTGTTTCTAACATTTTCTAATAAGCATAAAAGTCTATGGATCTCAGCTTCATGAGCAATGATTTTATTCTTAGCATGTTTATATTTGTTAATAACCTTTTTGTAGTCTTCAAGAAGATCACTAAAGGCATCACCTAGTTCATCAAAAGAAAAGTCGTCAAAAGAATCATTTACTTTATCTGAAGTTGCTATCAGCCAGACATTTTCTTTGTCTTGCGGAGAGTCCTCTTCTTCGTCTGAATCATTGGCCTCGCTTTTGTGCCAGATGCTAGTGTTGGTATACTTTCTTGAGGTTGGCTTCTTATACGGCTTTTCGTATCTGCTTCCTTTCTTTGCTACAAGATAATCTTTTCTGTTGTGTCCCGTCTTCTTATATCCTAAGCAGGTGGGTTCTTCCTCATCGTCTTTTCGTTCCTTCTTCCTTTGGTTGAAGCGTAGGAACTTCTTAAAATTTCAAACAATGAGTGCTTGATCGTAACCTTCGGAATCGTCGTCTTCTGTTTCCTCTGAAATAGTTTTTCGACAATGAGCTCTTAAGGCAATTTCTTTTTCTTTTGGAACAGTTTCTTCAAAATCTTTGAGGTCGAGCTCAAGCGTCATCAGCTTGCCCATCAGAGTTTCTAGTGACATAGCCGTAAGATCAGTTCCTTCGATAATCATCGTGACTTTGGGGTTCTAGATCATCGGCAATCCTCTTAGCACTTTACCTATCTTCTTATGGTTGGAATGTACTTTGCCAAGGGAAGATAGAGGGTTGACGATATCGAGGAATCTGGTGAACATCTGAGTAATCGTCTCATTTGGCTTCATTATGAATGCCTCGTATTCTTGTGTCAAACGGCTGATCTTTAATTCTTTAACCTGTGTGGTTCCTTCATGAGTCACCTCTAGAAGCTGATCATTGATTCTTTAACCTGTGAGGTGGAGCATATAGAGATCCTGTTGAATTCAATCCTGTCTATTGCACAAAAGAGAGCATTAATAGCCCTAACATCTAGACTTGTCTGTTTCTTTTCCTGTTCAGAATATTTATCGTAGGTTTTTTCAACAAGAGTCCCCTCGACAGCTATTCTGGCAGGCCTTTTGTAACCATCAGTGACGATGGTCCATAGATCAAAGTCTAGAGACTCGAGATAAAAACTCATCCTAGTTTTCCAATAGGTGTAGTTAGTTCCGTCAAATAGGGGTAGCCTATTTGTGGACTGTCCCTCACCATAGTTGGAAAAGGTAGGTTGTGTGGTTGCCATGGATTAGCTCTTAGGATGTTAATCCTATATAAGAGAACATAGCTCTGATACTAATTAAAGTACGTGTAGGCAACTCTAGAGGGGGTGAATAGCGTATGTGTCGATAATATCCAATTAAAAAATTAATTCTATTCAAGTCCAACCAATAGAAATAATAATTAGAGTATAAATACGAAATATAAATAGAGATCAAAGAAGTATACGCAGACACAATAGTTTTTAATCTGGTTTCCCTCGTGGAGGACTAGTCTAGGCCTGAGAACTCTAGCTCAGGATTGAAATCCACTATTTATGAAATAGCGTACAACCACGTGCCTTTAGTCAGAAGAGCACGACAACTTATTACAGATTCGCGGATGGTAAAACTTAGAATTGTCCAAGTAACTTCCTTTGAAACTCTTGCACACAAACTTCTAGTTGTCTCGCACTGAGCACCTTGGGGGCTTGGGATGTTTTGTGGCTAGTTAAATGAGAAAAATAAGCTCTAGAATGTATAGGCTATAGGAAAAGAGAAGATGAGAAGATTAGATGATTGAAAATGTGAGAAATCAAGGCCTATATATACTAGTCCAGAGAGGCAGAGTTCGGCAAGAACTCTGTCCCAAAATTTTACATATTTAGCCGTTGGACAATTAGCAACCAGCAAGCCCTAAAAAGCAGGTCCTAAAATTAAGGGGGCAGAGTTCAGCCCGAACTCCGTGTGGGGCAGAGTTCAGTCCGATCTCTGTCTCCTAGGGGACAGAATGTTCATGTAGGAATTTTGGGCTTGGCAAGTTTTCGAGTTTGTTTGGTGGAGCTTGGGTATTAAGTCTAGGGTTGAGATACTCAGTGCGACTCAACTTACAATAGCCTAGACTCAATAAAAAGTAAAAATACAGACTCAGAGTATAAGTAATAGCAGCACTGTCGAAGCAGTAATCGATGATGTCTGTCTTGAACTGATATGTGATGACGTTCTGTTTTGGAGCTTGATGTGTCAAGTTGGATTATAACAGATATCGTCTTGTTAATTATCAAGATTAGGTTGACTGCGATCCAGTTTGGGTCAACACGAACACTCTAAAAACTGTTGTCATGTCTGTTTATGTTGAACACATAGCATTAGAGACTCCAAAATATACAATAACACACCAAAATAGGTGTAATGTCATTGTCCTTGTGTCTATAACATGTCATGTCTTATTTGTTTCTATTCAACAAAGCCTCTATCTATTTTACTTAAGTTCCCACTTTGTTTAGTTAGGTCTTTTCTTTTTACTGCATTTGTAGAAAAAGTAATACATTATAAGTATTTCTTGTCGATGTGCATAAATTTACTTGATCATTTTTTGTCCATAATACGATCTTGAATATTAATATATGACTACATTTTTCATCTGTTGCACATGTACTCAAATACTAACACCAACTTGTTAGATGGTGGAAATAACCAGCACAGTTTGCTGTTGCATATACACTAAGATTATGGCAATGCAAACTCAGGCTTGCATATTAGAATGAGACTACTCTACTGCATACTCCTTAACCCCAATGTTAAAGAATCATGTATCTAGCTCCCTAAAATATAATATTGTACTCTTGCTACTATAGCCCTTAAAATCCTTATTCGACTACTCCCCTGAGCTGCAGGCAAAGGGGGGTTCATAATTATTACTTGACCATCTAGATTGCGTATTACATTTTTCATAAGCATACTACTAAAGAGAAATGGATGATCTAATTAACATGCTAGATATGGCTTTTCGTCCTCTAACATCTTCTTGAACATCCATTTATAGGACAATTGGGCTACCCTCTTTCTGCTTCCTTAGTCCAACAGTCATAAAGATTAGCCCTGGTAGACTACTATGTTGTTAGGAGGAGATGGTATCATAAAATAACAAGAAATAAAACAGGGTGATTCTCCTCTTTTTTATTATGGCATTGTTTCCAGTCTATGCTTGTTTTATATGGGAAGAATAAGTCGGGAAACCTGAGGTCATAGTTAGTTCTTTAAGTTGTTCAAACCCCAATTCCTACAACATATGTTAGTGGAAATAATGCTAGACAATTAATTTTTCCATATTTGGCATGTACTTTGAATAATTCGTAGCTGTCATAGTTATGTTTTATGTTCATTACTTGTTGTTCTACGAAAATTTTAATTTTTATATTTTGTTGTGCAGATATATTGATGAGTTTGGATTAGGTTCAACCTCGATGCTGGAAAATAGTTGGGTAAAGTAGTACTACTAGGAATCTTATCTGTTATGTAATAGACTTTGTTGTTCTTAAACAAATTGAACACTAGCATTCAAACTTTTTGTTGAAAATTTGAATGGATTTGCGATATTTTAATATATAATATTGTTAGCACATTAAATATCTATTATAAATTAAATTAAATTTGGTTAATTATATGAAAATAAATATACAAATCAAATCAATTTATATTCTATATGCTTTGATGATATTTTGAAGGATTTTAAAATGTGTCATTGATGTGAGTTAGATGACACATCTAGTGTGTCATGATATCAATGATATTTATTATTTGCATGTTTAGATTACACGTAGAAAGTGTTGTAAAAAATATCCATTACATTAAGATGACACCAGTAGATTGTCGTGAAATAAAAACGACATTCAAAAAGTGTCATCATAAAGTTATTACATGGCATTTTTGTCGTGTCACTGAAAATGAACTTTTTATGACAATACTTATCGGTTGGCATTGAAGCACGCTAAGATGACACCAATATCATGCTATAAAAAAAGCATTACACGACATTCAAAAAGTATCATAAAAAATTTATTACATGTCACTTCTGATGTGTCGTTGAAAGTAAAAAAATAAATTTCCATGAATCCCCCTCTAGACAACACTTAAAAAGTGCCATGGAAATTCACTAACGACACTTTTTGAGTGTCGTTAAAACACTTATTGGTTGTAGTGGGAGCCAAGGAATGCCAATCTCTAAAAACATCCTTTATGAGTTATGATCTAGATAAGTTTATCTTTAATTTGATATATCATGTCTCAATCAAACATGTTCTCTTGTATTCTATTTTCGTCGCACAACTTTTGGATTAACTTAGGCCAAAAGCACTACGCCAGAATTCACGAAATTCGACGGTCTAAAACCGTCGTAAAATTTCTTTTCAACGGTTCCAGACAGTAGGATGGTCTGTTGAAAATTATACATCAGCAAAAATAAACGACGGTTGTGGACCGTCAATTAGCACTAAAATTAAACGACAAATAAAGTCTGTCATATTTTAATCGACGGACTATATCCGTCAAATAACCTGTGAGTTTTTTTTTTCTTTGTGACTGATATGATCAGTCATTTTTGTGTAGATGTAATTCTAAAAATTATACGAAAAGCATATAAAGATATAAAAACAATTCCAATCATTTAGTAACCTCAACTCATATTATATAACCAACTCCAATCATTCACTAACCTCAACTGATAATGCATATAAACAATGCCAATAATTCAGAATATAAACAACTGATATTGCATACAAATAAATAACAAAAAAATATAGTTATTAAAGATTCAATATTTTCTTGTACACATAGCATTAAAAAAAAAAGAAATACTAGTACATAATATTTAGTACTAAAACATGAAAATCAAAAAACTAATTGCATAACTTCACACCCTAATATGCTGAACAAATACTTTTGACCAATTAATTAAAGCACCAAGCATAATATCTCCAAGCTTCCCATCTCCATCAAACAAATCTCCATCCTTGCCAAATATTTCGTCGACGATGATATTATAAATATCTTCATTTGGTAGAGCATCAATATTCAAACGTCCAGAAGCAACATTTTTTTTAAAGTCTTTTAGAAAACATGTCTTAGGAAAGATAGAGTGATCAGGTGCCTGCACCCATCAATATAATGAATAAACAACATTAAGTATTTCAAAATATATAAAAATATACTTGTGAGCATAAGCATGACATATGTGATATAATTAAATTAGAAAATTTTCATATAGTTAGCAACTAAAATGATTTTTTTACATAAAAAATATCTCATCCCTATAAATCATAAAAGAACATTCTTGAGGAATTTTCCTTTCTTCCTAATTCTGATTCTAGCAAAATCAAAGTTAGTTTTCATTTGACTACAAGTAAGAATGAAAACACTTTCAATAATTTCGGTATCGGTAACGTGTCAAACATGTTTGGATAACCAAAGTGATAAAATAAGGGAACAAATGGGTACATGAATGAACACAATGCAGTGTAACTAGGCCCTTGTCAAATACCTGACAAGGAACAAAGTACTAGTGGGCGATGGTGGCAAACAAAATACTTCTTTACATTCATGAATCGGGATATTTATAGCTTGAAGAAATGCTTCCTACACTAGAAAAAAAACCAGAATCGACATTACAAACACACAAATTGCAACATCTGTATGAATTGTTTTCACCTAGAGTAATAGCTCCTAGATAATTTCTTTCATATAAATACCCTTAAGCCTTCCAATTAAATTTGTCGTATACAAAAATAAAACACTTGACGCTCAAACTGGAAGAAAAAACAATATGTGTAGTAGTTTTTACGATATACTTTCTAATATTGCTTCCCACGCGAACTACAGTATATGTGTATATTTTGTATCCATTGAGGAATAGACCCTAGATGTTTGTTTCTTCTATGAAAATTGTAATGCCCCGCTCCGCACGGTGCATTATGCTGAGTCGTTGACTCGAAGAGTTGCGTTGACCCAATTTTGTATCGATGCGAATCGATACAAGAGTTACGTTGTTCCGAGCAATGCATCGAACTAAGTCGATGCAAAGAGTTGCCTTGTCCCAAAGAATGCATCGAGTTGAATCGATGTAAAGTGCCGCGTTGCCCCGAAGGATAAGTGCGTTGAATCGGCTCGAAGATTCTAAGAACTCGAATCGATCAAGGCGCAAGTCTGAATCGATGCAAGCATTAACTTTAGTTGGTTTCATGTGCAGGCTATACGCTTACGCTGAATATTAGAGGTCGGCATTCTACCTTATTCAGTAAGGGGTCCGCGAAAGCAAATCGAAGCCTTGCGATGGACTGAGACTTGGGCACGATAAGCCAAAATGGACGTATAATTCAATGAAGCACGAAGTGATCAAATGGCTAAGTCAGGAGAGTTGGCCGTACAATAAAGTTATAAAATCGAGCCACATCGGCTCGGCAAAACGACAAGGCATATCGACTCAAGGTGGGGGACATTGACTCTCTTTCCTACTCCTTTATGCCTAAGTAAAATATATGTCATTGTATGCTGAGTTAACCTATCAACACCACGGGCGTGGCCCGATAAATAGATAAACATAGTGTGTGTCGAACACTAGATAGAACAATTAAAATGAATCGTACAGCAAATGTACGAGTCGCTATGGAACATTGAATATCGTAAAAGCGAGTGCCTCGGTTCGCAAGCCATAAGAACATGGGATAACTGTATCGATGAGTGCCCCAGTGCATAAGTCATTTCGTGCCCCCGCGTACGAGTTAGCATGCTAGAACATTGAAAGACTATATCGGTACGAGTGCCTCGGTGTACGAGCGATAGAATATTGAATACCTTATCGAGGTGTGCCTCAGTTGCACGGGTCAGAAGGATGGAACATAAGTATAACACGTTGAATACTAAGGCGTAGAATACATAAACACGGCTTCGAGGCGTGTATTGAATGTACGATGCAAGGAAAGACGACGAATGTACACAGCTGCACAATACGTACAAAAGATGGCATCATTGCGATGAGGAGAACAGTTGTGACACGGATGTGGCATAACTGTCGATGCGGCATGGTGTCTTCGAAATGTTTGTGGCCTTCAGGGCGTTCATTGAAAACATTGGGGCATTGGGCCAATTGAAATAGATGTAAGACAAACTTGCTTGGTTGTATGAAAGATAAGATGTGTGTCATGGTCAAATAGACTTAAAGATGTATTGCCCGTGCACTGGTGTTATCTTCTCTCGAACGTTGATCACCAGGGCGCTGGGACCGTTCGGCCTAGGAGGGACTGCGATAAAATTGGTATTGTTGGTGCACTTTATTTAGACGGGTAGCGACCTTCTAGTGAATGTGATAAGCCACTTACTCAAGTATTTTGGGGGTCCTCTGATTGTATGGGTTAGCAACCACAACAGAGTGATCATCGTCTTACATATTCGATTCGATAAATATAAGTCCATTCTAGCCCGGAAAGCTAGTGACCTTCATATAGTTAAGGGCGATGGGTTGAAAGTGGAAGGTATACATACATTATGCACATATAGATCCTGAATAGAGGGCACTTATAACGTGACAGAGAAAGCTGATAGGCGTATTCACCTTGCGTCGGTGCAAGGGCGAGTTGTCATCCCCGTTTTCTGTTATCCGTATTTCCAGTATACGTATACGGAATCCTGACATGTATTTTTTACTTATCTTGCCTTGCTAGCTAATTTTGGTTTAATCTTGCTTAGGTTCATCATGGCATATCATGGTTTGACTTGGTTCGTTTTGGTTTGGCTTGGTTTATTTTCATGGTTCATCATGTTAAACCCTCCCCTTTTTCCTTTATAAACCCACCTACTTTTTTCTCTCTCTCTTCATTATTCTCATAACTTCTTCTTCTTCTCCATTAAAACCTCTCCCCCTCCATAGGCAAGTGCAACTTGCTTCATGAAGGAACCCTCCCTTTTATTGTTCTAATTTTTTCTATGCAACATTCTAAGCTACTTTAGTTCTTAGCATTTTCCATTTTGGCGCTTTATTTCTTGTAGATCTAGGTTTGATGCATTTTTGGTTTTCTTGGGTTTTGATCTCTAAAACTTCATTACTTTCACGTTTGGATTGTTCCATGTTGTAGAGAATTTGATTTTACTCAAGTTAGACCTTTGAAAATCCGGATTTCGTTTTGTTTTGAGCAATTTATGACCTTGAGAAATTCATGGGTTCAATGAACTTGTGTTCTCGGGTTGGGGAAGAAGTACAGTGTTGGGGCGCATAGACTTTGATATGCGCCCACTGCATGCTTCCTTGGGAGCATAGTTATATGTATGCACCCGAGATCCCCCTCATCACTCAAGTGGGCGTATAGCCCCAGGCCCTCCCAGGCTTGGGCGCATAACTTTGCATGCGCCCAAGTGCACCATGCCTCCTTCCTTAGGTGCATATACCCTGTCATCACACTTGTTATTGAGTCTCTTGACTTTCTCCCAAGTCATCCTGGCTCCACTCTTTGGGCACATATATGCTGGCGCATATATGTGGGCACATTGCTCTGGGCGCATAGCTCTAGGTGTATGCCTTTCCAATCCACTGTCTCTCCATGATACTTCCTGCCTCACTCATATATGTGGGCGTATAGCTTAGATGTATAGCCCAGGGCGCATGCACCCCTTGGACGCATGATGTTCCCATATTTCCCCTTTTATGATTTTTGTACCCATTTTATATCCTTACGCCATTTCGATATGAACTCGACATAAACACGATGTGAGCATGACATGTTAATAGAATGATAGCACATGATAGTGGCCCGTTGTGGTGTACCCTTGACAAGCAATATTGATATGGTAATATGAACACGACAAGATAATGATACTACATGTTTAGTGGTCCGTCGTGGCGCACTCATGACTGGTAACCTTGACATGATAAATGACATGATAGTGGCCCGTTGCGGTGCACTCTTGACAAGTAAACATGACATGTAATCTTGACAAGTAACATATGACTCTCATTTTGACACCGTGGATGATTTCTCTTGATTATGTCAGTACAAGCTACATGTCCCTTCTTGCATCATGTCTAGGACATGAATTTCTGATTTCCACGGTCAGGGATTCATACTGAATCTGACTAGGATAATGACTAGATTGATCAAGTAGTTCATGAAGAGATTTTCCAGCTATAGGCAGTCCCGTTATCTGGGCACTCTAATTGGACTTGTAGCCTGCCGTCGAGTAGGGCACATTTCTAGCATACTGTCATGTATTGCACCCCCAAGTCACCTAATCCAACTCTCTCAACTTGTGACCGGATAACCTGGATAAAGACTGCAAGGCTTGTGGCTGTTGGAACATCTCGATGCATCTTGCTAGTAACTAGGCTTGCGATAACCCTAGTTAGTTAAAGTATCAAGCCGTATTCTTTGCTTGGTCGTGAATGTTGGATAGCGTCCAATCCTGTCTAGTCTTGTCTAGATCTAGTATATGGCTATCTCAGGACATGTTTGCTTACGCTTTAATCTTAGTAATAAATGGCTAGAGACCCAGTTTGTTCAGGCGAAGGGTTACAACCCCGGTCCTTGTTTGGTTTAAGGATTGTAACCTGGCTTTCGGAATAGTTCCTCGTCCTCTCGTCATTGGTTGCCTTATTTATATTTGAAGTTTTCCTATTATTATTTTTGTTCATGTGCTAATATGCTGGTTTTAGTTCTTAAGTGAAGCCTCCCTTGTGGCACTTGCTCTTTCTGGGGTCTAACCCAGCTGGTTTTGTATGGCCAGATTTCGGAGTAACACCCGAGGATCTTCCAGCCTTCCAGCCAGACGGTGAACACTAGGCGCAACCCTGGCAATGAGTGGATTTTATTTTGCTCTCCCACTCTATTATAAATTATTTTTTTGAGGCATTTAGCCGCCGAGCAAGTGTTAGCTCGTGTTAAATTTATATTCCTGTCTGCCTAAGGGCTGTATCATGGTTGACAAATCCTAGGGTTGATCATGTATGACCTAAACTCTTGCTAGTCTTTGCATTTTGTACGCCTAGCTTCATGATCATCTGAATATGTAATGTATGGGACGCCTTACTTTGTATGTCTCATGATCTACCATCTTGTTACATTTACTTACTTGCTTGAGATTGAGACACTAGGCTTGTTCGTGACCTTAAAAGACTATTAGCGTGTAGTTAAACCCTCATGTATCTAGATAGCCGTGACCGTATATCGGGGTGGGATTCACTTCAATATACGTAGCTGGCTGTGTCTGTCCCCCGCTCTCCAGTATTCTGGTTCTGGGGCGTGATACGAGTGCGTCGATATTGGTAAGTCGCGCCACGAAACAAAAACGAGATTGCTTGCCTGTTTACTTATGCAAATTGAATAACATGCTTGTCATGATAACATGCTTACAGTCATCAAATTATGCCATGAACTGATCCTAAGGAGAACATAGAAAGAGAACTAAATTGTATGTTTGCATGAATCAATACAATACTAAATGTCGATTTATTAAGTGGGTTTTTGATCAGTATAGCGAGGACGAAAGTACTAATCCCCTACTAGTTTGCTAGCAGGTTCAGGGATTGGTCTGCTCGTGGCGGAGCTTCGCTTGAACGCGTTGAGGCTTGGAATGCTGAAGCGTATTGAGGCGTGCAATCGTATTGACGCTCGAACATGCAACATGATTGATGCGGCCGAGATATAGAAGGCATGAAGTATGGAACGGTGAAATCCTTTGTGGGCAAGAGAGAACCTGAGTGTTGTAGCCAATCTGGCATATATTGTTGGGCTATCGAAAGCCTTTGTAATCTCATTTCGAATATCAATAAAGAGAATTATTTAGTATACTCTGTTTTCCTTTCGTTGTTAATATCGAATCAAAAGATAACCATTTCGATAACTTGTCATCTTGCCTTGCACGAGCGTAACTCTAGGCTTGTGCGGCATCACACCCCCTGCGAGGACGATGATTCGGGTGATTTCGGGTCGGGGCATGACAAAAATACCCTACCATGAGAACATATAGTTTGAATACATTTGAACCAAAATGTTCGGGATTAACTAGATATTCCTGTGGGACTGAAACAGAATTTCAATACTTCAGAACATTTGAACCAAAATGTTCGGGGTATGTTTTTCAAAAAATAAATAAAGAGGAATTTCAAACTAAACAAAATAAAAATGACATAATAAATGTAAGAGATGAATTTCAGTCAAAGAGCTTTAGTCTCCTAAATTCTCCTACTTTGAATTTTGTTAAATTGCATTAGCAAAACATTGGCTTCTCCTAGCTTTCCCACCAAGATTGATATTTCTTTATGTATAATTCTACTATAAATATCCAAATATCTTCAATAAAAAGCATCAATTTTAGAAGATACAACTTGCAGTCACATTCTAGTGCAAGATTCATGGATCTACTAGGTCCATGAGTACCTGGGTCCTTCAAGTTATACCTGACCGTATTTTCTATATAGGTTTACCTGTCACTGTCAGAAAATCATTCAAAAAACAACTAAAACCTCATCTGCATGGCAAACAACAATGATCTTGGTGTACATGTCCTAGAGCTGGGTAATGGCATATTGATGGATGCTAGCTAATATATCATTAGTTTCAAATTTTGAAGCTTGCTTTAATGTTCTCTTTAATACGAAAATGGAAAAAGTACTTGTAACTTGTCCAGAGTTTGGGCCTTAATAAAAGAATCACCTTAATAAAGGAACCTTGGCTTACTTTAAAAAAATGAAGAATTTCTAAGTGAACAAATCTCCATATATCTCAACATAATGTGTCCAACCCCTAATCCAGAAGCAATTGCAGTAGATACAAATCAAGTCACTATCCCATTGGTGGTCAGAGTTGTATCCTCTAATACTGGCTTCTAATGAACGGAATATTTTGAAACAGAGGCAAATGAAGGTCAAAACTTTAAAATGGTTCATATCGAGAGAGCCTATAGTCTTGGTTACGTAGAAGGACAATATACAGCTGAGTTTGTAACTTAATCTTTGCCCTAGCATTCTTACCAACTTCACGACGCATCTTATCTTCATTAGTAGAGCAGAAGTCAACAAAATCTTCCCAATCTTCTTTCTTCGCAATTATCTTGTTTGGCATATTTCTTTTTCGTTCAACAACTGTATTGTGTTTATCACAAGCTTGTCGAAGAGAACACTTCCAAATTTTCCAAGTGTTAGCGTACTTTAAAATCTTAGCCTTATAAATTTCAGGTACTGTATATTTACACTTCAAAGACAATTTCCATGTGACACATACATAAAGGTTTTAAATAATAACTTAAATAAATTTAGTTTACTCACAACAATACTTTTCCATATGTCATCTTTGATGCTTTGTGGAACTCATTTTCAAGAATCAACTACAGGTCGACAATATGCCCTTGTTATCTTTCTAATTGTTGATGAAAATTATTCTGATCCAATATCAACTGGCCGCCCATATTCGTCGAAAATAATTTGATTAGTGGTACCTAATAAAGTGTTCAAATATAACAAAGATATGATTAATGAAGAAGATTAGTAAATTAATATGTGAACAAGAACACAAATATGAAAATAATACTGCATTTGAAGCCACAGATAATCTAAAGAAAAATTAGAAAACATTCTAAGATCTATGAAACTGTAAGATTTATACTATTTAACATCAGTAATTTGAAGCAGAAAAATGCAATATTCATAGAACTAGTTATATATCTCAAATAAAAGTTGTCATCTCTAGTTTGTCATCAGAAGTTAAATAACACTGATACATGTTTATGCAGCAGCTAAGGAAACTACTACTCTTTATAAAAGTAAATATACTCAACTTGGCAGAAAATAGGCTAATAGCAATCCATACACTGATACCTGTTTATGCAACCGCATTTTATCCTACAAATATTTTTCTATCAAATAGTAGACTGGTATTCTTTGAAAGAATAAACTGATACATTGCTATCAGTTTGCACAAGACTTGAGAAACAAAGTGTATCAGTTCCATACAATTCCATAATAAGCTAAAATAGTAAGATAATACTCTTTCAAAGAGTAAACCTATGTCATGTTCACAAAAACCTATGAAGCATGGACTCTTTGAAATAGATGGTGTGTTCGACTGTGCCATATCGTATCGTGTTATTGCAACAGTAGTTTAGTATTACAGAATCATGCCAAGCAAGTACTTGATGACAAAATTGACTTGTACAAAACTGACAAAATTGATACTAAAATTGGCCTTGTTTCATTTTGTACTCAATAACAAAATTGATTGTAAAACTTGCCCTGTTTTATTCCCCGGTTTCAGTTTATACAAGTCACCTAAGATGTGGTATGCACTTTTGACACTTTCTAAATATTATTTATCAGCTTTGGTAATTAATTTTGATAAAGAAAAAATGTACTAGACGCTAACATACAGTATTATGGAGTTGTTATTCTTGGTCCACTAGCTAACAAGAGTATGGATTCAACTTTTGACAAGCAATTTCGAAAAAAGACACAGATTTAATCTGGATGTTTGCTAACATGAGAATGAGGGCAACCGGATAGATACATCTGTCCAAGACAAATTTTACTTGAAACTACTCAATTTAATACGAATACAATCATCCCAAGTAACAGATATGAACTTTATAGCATATATGGTTACATGTCAATCTTAGACACAACCACCGGTATCACAAGCATTTCAGTCCATTTTTAAAACCAAGTACATAAAGGGAATGAATTAAATATTTACTATACATGAACCAAGATTTTCTAATTGATTTACCATAGAAAGTTCACAAGAACAAAAATTGTGTAACTTCCATTCACCAAGACT